>BGPR01008342.1:34916-57818 GCA_013235015.1 Araneus ventricosus | reverse complement strand
TTTCAAAACAATCGACTGGAACTATCGATAGTTTCAAAACAATCGACTGGAACTATGGATAGTTTTGATAGTTTGAAAACAATCGATTGAAACAATCGACTGGAACTATCGATAGTTTCTAAATTATCGACTGGAAGAACACCTATCGATAGTATGGCCGGAGAGAAAACTATCGATGTTTAAGGAACACTATGAGTGACTTATATATTACTCACGTGAATTTACTCACGTTAGTACTGAGAAACAATGAACAAAAATATCATAGGAGAAACGTCACTAGAAATAAAAACACTCCAGATAATAACAAACCAGTGATAGAAATTGTTTCTTTCAGTGAAAGTTTCTTAAACTGACTCAATCAAATTTATTTAGCCTTTATGTATCAAAGAATTGTATGCTTAAAATGACATTAATTTCATGCTCAGAACTTCCTGCATAAAAATTTGCGTGCGTGAAGTACGCTATGTGAATTCTGAGGTTTTCGAATGTTTATTTTGGAACAGATGACGCAAGATTTTTATTTTGAATTTCTGCCTCAGAGGTTTTCCTGTACTGAAACGAGCCAGAAAGGGCAACAAGAATGTTACGATAAAAGACATCAAAATGTTTTATTTCGAATAGAGCAGCTGCTCCGAAAACACAACCTTCATTCGAAGAGGTTTTTTCGGTCTTTATAACTATTTTGTTTCTTTTCGTTGTACGAAAATTTTTATGACATATTAGCAATTGGTGAAAATTTTAATATTTTTAAAATTGACAGAATTTTCCTTCTAATTAATTAATTGAAGCAATTCCGAATAAGAAAATATTAGGGTTTTTTTTTTATCCAAATAGTTTTTTCATTTAAAGAATGTTTAGTAGAATTTTTTTTTTCTGTGTAGCTCGTTTAATTCGTAGTACTTCTGCCATAAAATTTTCTCAGCAAAATGACAAAATTTTAGAAGTTAAGTAAAATATGGTTTACTTTATTTAAATTATAATTTTTATCTTTTAATTCCTGTCGACTGTATCTGCATTGATACTGTAGAGAAGATGAACCTTAAGTAATTTAAATAAAATCTGCAAGAGAATTTTATTAATTTAGAAAACTATTTTCTTTAAAAATATTTTTTTAAATTTTAATTGCTTAACTTTTGCCTATTCTATAATTTGAACTCATCTGCTATATAGAATTTTTTTAAATGTCAAACGACTTACCTTCCTTCCAAAGTTAGAACTTATCATTCTAAGACAAAGTATGTTCGAACAGATGTTTTATTTGTAATTGAACTTCAAGTTAAAAATACTTTAACATTTTGGCTCTTCTTCAAGCATTCAAAATACATTCTTACCTTTTGGTGCCAGATACTTATTGTTAAGTTAAAACAAGGAAAGCTTTTGTTGACGATATTTCTTCTATGAAAATCCAAATTTGAGGTGAAATTTACTCCAAAAATTTCTAACGTAATAATGTTCTAAATTTTAATTTTATAAAATTAAATTTCAGTCTTTGAAGGAATTCGACGAATATCATGAAAATAGGAAAATTCTTTAAACAACTTAAATTAAACATTTTGTTATTCATACGATTTCATTTATTTATTTTTTTAAAAAAATGTTTATTTCATTGCAAACGATTTTCTGCGAATGCATGAAATTTGAGATAATTAATGTCACATTTATATAATTCTATTTGAATAATCAGTCATTTGAAATAAAATCTGTGTTGTAACTGTAACCTTGTTTCTTCGTATTTCAGAAGGAGAGCTGGAGGTGAGAAAGGGTGAAACGGTACTGGGAACAATGGGACCCGGGAAAGCTTTCGGAGAACTAGCCATTCTCTACAACTGTACGAGAACAGCAACTGTTAAAGGTAAGCAGAAAAGGCATACTTAACAGAAAGATATCAATCATATCATCCAAACTTAGAGGCAGTAGCTCTGTTGAAACTGCAAGCCTACAGCACTCCAATTATTTCGAATATTTATCCTTTATTTGTAACATTTTGTCACTGCTTATGCAGAGACTTCCATTATCTAGTGCATATATTGATAAAATCATTTGTCATTCACATTTCCTAACCACAATTTGAATATGAAAACTGATTATCATTTCACGGAACCTCTAAGCTAGAGTAAAATAATGTGTAGAAGATTCTGAATATCTAATTTTTTAATTCAGGGTATTGGACAAAATTTCTTCGTATACATGACAAAATGACCAATAGAGAGAGGGAAACTGACATTTTTACCACTTCTGTCGAGATTCAAGATAATTCATATTAATAATTAGCAGAAAAAACCCTTTTTCTCTCCCCCCCCCCCCGTTCTAAATATGCTTCCTTTGTTCTGATTTTTTTAAACCCTTTTATGTAAATGCTGAAACAAAAGAAGCATTTTTAGCTTAATATATATAACTTAATTTTACCTTAATATCCTCCATTATCAATCATTTGTTAGAGTAAAGATAAACCGGTAAATGTTATTAAATTATTTAACCATTAGTATTTGTACGAAGGTTGATCAGAAAAAAGTTTACAATGCCTTTAAAAATTATAAAGTAACCATTGGTATAAAATGCAAGGAGGACACCATCACTTTTCCATACAATCCCTATAACGTTTGAGGCATTTATCAGACCACAAGACAAACTTGTTCGTCACGGCTTGGTAGATATCATGTCCCTGCTCATTCAGTCATTTCTTTACAAGGTTTTCTGACTTCTCCATCAATTGAAGGAAGCCTTCTCCTTAAAACTCCTTCTTCAATTATGAGAAAAGAAATTAATCACTGGGTGCCAAATCAGGGTTGCATTGGGGATGGGCCACACCTCCCATTATAAGCTTTACATCAAATCATAAATTGGACAGGCAATGTTGGTCCTGGTACTCAAAAGAGCTACACCATTTAGCAGCATGCTGTCTACTGATTGCATGTTCATCATAAACTTCAACGATTTGACGAATTGCACTTGGATCTGTTTATTTCTCCCAAAATAGTAAAAATGGCAAAGACTGGCGATTATCAGCATTTTATTCATTCGAGTTCTATCCTCACAGTTCTAAGAATCAAGATGACACACTGCTATTTTGTTCTTTGGTCCCCAATTTATTAACGTGCCTAGAGAAGGCTCAAATAACCTTTCCTTTACTTGCTATCTGTACATGTTCCTTAACTATTTCGTTGAAAAGCACAAGGATACCGGTAGCAAAGTCCACTTATGTTCGTAAGATGAAACGTACACTCATACACATAAAAGAATGTTGACAACATTGCAATATTCAAATTGAAATATGACCATTATCTAGTGGTAATTTGCTCTGTGATAGGGTCACTCGTCAATCATAACTACCAATTACAATTTACCAATTCATATCACAATTTACGATTATGAAATGGGTAAAATCATATGTTATTAAATACAACATCCTGCTAATTCTGCCCTCTACCTCTCTTCATTTTGATTAAATATTTGTTTTACTCTTCAAAATAGATAAAATTCCATTATTCTGTCGCGTTCTTTTGGATTAGACAAAACCTATAACTGCTGGTGTCTTTTCCAGCTGTCAGCGATGCCTTGCTGTGGGTGTTGGACAGGAGAGCGTTTCAAACTATCATGATGGTGACGGGTATTCAGCGACAGGAGGAGAACATCAACTTCTTGAAAAGGTACTGTCGTTTGTCTTTAATATGGAAGGTACAATTAGTATTGTTTCTAGATTATGAGAAAATCTTCGGAATATTGAGGAGGGAATTAAAGATATCAGGCGGTTAGAATTAATTCATTCTTATTCAGAACACTGTAGAAAATAGTAGTCATGAGATCTCTTAATTTCGGTGGATGCATTTTCAGAACACATTCCTAAAATAAACGATAGGGAAAGCTAGGCAGTGGCGTAACTATAGGAGGGCGTGGCGGCGGCACTTCGAAAGGAGCGGCAAACTCAAACATGCAGGAAAACATTTTTATAACTAAGATAATACTTATAACTAAGGCGGTTAGAATTAAGGTATTCCTATTCAGAACACTGTAGAAAATAGTCGAATCTGCAACCTTAAAATATTCCTGGACGTATTACGGACGTTTGACGATATTTCTGTTCTAATACTAACAACAATCATTTGAGATTTTTTAATTTCCATAGTAAAAAAATGCCTATCGAGTTGAAAGAAGTGACAGATTTATTTTTCCGAAAAAATCAACTTATATTAATCTATTTTTAGGTATCGAAGCATTAAAATGAGCCTTCATATTCAGTGAGTAACTACACATCTAATTATGTTGCAGAGTGAAAAGGGTTAAAAATTTGAAGCCCACATTTTAAATGCCAAAATTTCCTCTTGTGTCCCCATGAAACCAGAACAAACTTTCATAGATCCAAAACTCATACAAATCTCTAGCGGTAGGAACTTTTCCGAGAATGTATTTCAAAGAACTAGGGTCTTAGTGCTCAAGCGCAAACTAAACAGACTGAGTAAACAGATCAATCAATGTGACCAAGATATCGAAGAAAACAGTTTCAATCAAAGTCTTTATATATTTTAATAACTAGCCGCCTTCGGCGACCAGCTTGTTCCCCGGGAATATAATTTCATTTGAATCTCTTATGCATAATTTGATATTCATGGTTCCCTTAACAATTTTAAATTTCAAATTGTGATAGACATTTAACCCATGTTCTTTCAGTAACTTTGCACCTGTTCTGTTCGTTGTCTGCATGAACGTCCCTAATGGAGTCAAGTAACTGGCTGTGTCATGTATCATACAATGACATCATCTTCACTCTTATTCCACTTGCAAAGCATGCATTTGTTTTTAACTTTAAAATATCGTTGCGCATTTTACTTCCAGCAGTATGTTAGCTGAATGAAAATATGTTGATTAAAACATAGCATTAAACATTAAGATATTAACTTTCAACAATGGTAGGGAAAAAGGGAAATCAATGTTTGTTTAAACAATAAAAACGGTTTGAATTGCGTTGCAGCAATGAAAAGTATTGCTGTAAATTATGCCAAAAATATTTTTAAAAATTTATTAAAATTATAGAAAAACTCGCACAGCAACTTAATTGATATCATTGAAAAGGTAATTTTTTACACTTTTAGATGGCGTAAAAATGATTTTTGTGCTTTAATTTTTTCGGAAGTTATTAAGGAAAAACGGCAAATTTCGCATAATTTTTAATTAATTAAGATTTCAAAAAAAGGGCTCAGAGGTGCACATTCTCACTCTCCAAAGTATGTTTGTGCCAAATTTCGTAGCTCTAGGTCCAGCGGTTTGCTCTGTAGGACGCCAACACACACATAGACACACATTCTTCCTTTATTATTAGTAGAGATGTATTGCAAGGGGTATAAGAGTGAAATATATACAAATAACAATCGTCAGTACCCGAATGCCAGTTTCTCACAGCATCTGCTAGTGAAATCCTCCCTATTTATCGGAACATTAAAAAAATGAATTATTTAAAAATATTTACTCAATAATCCTTATTAATTATACACAGGACTAAAAAGAATTTGTTTAATCCTGATTAAAGAATCAAGATCAAGCTATATTATGGAGTCTGGTACTGTTCATGAATGTCTTAATTTAATGTCGTATTTTCAATTGCGGTTATTTTCGAGAACCATATCTAGACTTGCAAAAATTATCGTAATCTATACTTATAAAAGGCAATGTTTGTGTGTGCGTGTGTATGTGTGTGTGTCTGTCTGCGATGTCCAGACGAATCTATCACACTTACAGCCATGAAATTTGGCACACAGTTAGTCGTAATGGTAACTGAATGCACCTCGAAGCCGAAATTTTAAAATTTAATCTAGCAAATTTTTTATTTAATGTTTTGTGTTGTTTGGGTGATTTTTCGCACTCATTTCTCAATAGCATGATTTCGGATAACTGTACGATAGAAATAGATACGTCATCGGAAAGAACACGCGATTTCCGTTCTAATGAAGTTAGTTTTGAGCTTCTAACGTAATTTACTGAATTTTGAGAAATTTTAAAAAAATAGTCAGTTTTGGCAGCTAAATGTTAGTTTTGTCTTTAAATTTGTTGCATCCGACTTTCTAATAACACTATTATTTTCAATTTTTTTCAGCTTATAACTAGAACGGTTCTGTCGGATTTAAAACAAGAACGGTTAAAATATTTTTTCTCGTTTTTTTTAAATTAATTTTTTTTCTGGGCCGTTGAGAGTTATTTTTCTCGATCGAGTTCCTCACGCGGCACTTCTTCGGAACGTTGCTGGCAATTTTGATTGGCGGACGCGCAGGATACGTCATGACCTTCAACTAAATAACTTTTATTATTATTTCCGGCAGTATCTTAACGTATTTATTCATCTCGCACACGTTGCTTGCAGAATAATAATTTTCACGTTGCAATTTTTTAATATTGTTTATCGCGAAAAAAAATAAGCGGGAAAATCAATAATATGTATCATTTGTTTTGATTTTGTTTTCAAAACTTTTTGTGGAAGTTTTTTTTTTTTCTTTTTCATTTTGTTGAAGTCCTGATTCCACGGGCAACGCCGTGCGCGTACTGCTAGTTTATTTATAAAAGAAACGATATTTTTTTAAAAAGTTTTCCCTAATCTTTTATCCCTCGTGAATGCCAACTCATGGAAAATAAGAAGGAACGTGTGGGAAAGAAAAACCCAAGGGGAAAACCCCAAGGGAAAACGTGTTCTTATTTTGGAAAACTCTGATTTTTTTCCCCATTCGAAACAATAATGAACAGAGTAATAATTTCCTTTTTTCGTGACAGTGCAAAAAAGTGAAAAAATGTTTTGATCGCTGCCTTTTATTAATATAAAAGCTGATATCACTACTATGCGTATTTTTATTAAATTTTATTAGTTCTGTCATGTTTATTTCGGGCCATTTGTTTAAATATACACGAGGCATTTTTCAACAATTGGACATTTTTTTACGTTCTTGAACCCAAATTAACAGGAAAAAAATCCTCAAATGGATTATCCGATATCTTTGAATAAAATTCCGTTAAAACTATATGAGTGTGACTTTTTATATTCGCAATAAAACATTTATTGCATGTTTTCAGCGAGTTTACACAGATTTTCTAATTTTTATATGCTTAAATGTATACAGAGATTTCATTATAAAACGGAAATAATGTGGAAAAATAATGCTCATTAATTAATTTACAGCATAGATTTCAATAAACGTTTAAAACACCAAGACTAAGTTAACTGTGAAGTAAAATTAAAATCGGCGAAAAAAAATCTTTTTGTTTTCTTTTCCTCTTCTTTTTGTTAGAAAAAAAAACTTAAAAAATCGGCAAAAAATCCTTTTTTAAGACTTTTTTTGAAATAAAATAAAATATAAAAAATAAAAATCATTTTTTAATCCCTTGCTTTACCTCAAAAATAAATCGAAGGAAAAATAGAAAATAAAATCAGAACGACGACACTTAAACTTCAAAATCTGACTAACTGTTTAGGATTTCGGTAACACCTATTGACTTCACAGACAAATAAAAAAAAGAAACAATCGAATGCAATTGGTTCAACCACGGGAGGGAAATGTAACTGCCCTATAAATAGAACGCTGGTCGTTAACGGGTTAAACACTTTTATTTAACATGACTTGTTCCATGTTTGATACACCAGAGTTTTATAATTTTAGACATGCGCCATGGATAATGGTCACTAATTGGTGTACGCCATGAATAATCTTTTCTTATCCATGCATTTTCGATGGCAATGCGCTATTTTTTATATTTTTTAGAACTTAATTATCAATTAATAGATTAATTTAATTCAATTTTGGTTCCATACGCGTGGCGCCACCTTATAGTGAATTTGAGACAAAATTATTAAAAGTTTCCTTTATGACTAATAAATCAAAAATTAAAAAGAGAAAATAATTAAAATAAAAAATTATTCTTTTCAGTACACTAATAAAGTAAGTTTTTTAAAGCTGATGTTATTAAATTTATTTATTGGGTCATCGAAAGCTTTTTCGAGTAATGTCAAACCTCTAAACGGCAACTGAAATAATAAACTGCCGTGATATACGCTTACATGAAATCTAGATATTTCAAAGCGATCACAACGAAAGACATATAATACTGTATTTCGCCAAAGCAAGACAGTATCTGACATGAAATTTTCCTCCAAAATGCCCAGTGCAGCATTTTTTTAAAAGCCTTGCACCAATCTTCATTTATCTATTCACAATTAACTGTTCATGTAAACAATATTATGTATTTATATTTAATTACAAATTATTATTATTATTTATTATATTTATTAAAGAATCATGATGATTCTAGATACGAGGGCATGAAGTGCTGTTGAATATATTTAATTACATGCGTGGTGCTATTCAAATTAAAGTAATTATAGATTCATTAATAGATGTGATCAGAAGAGAACACCACTTCATGCCCCTGCGACTGTAACCTTTTGGTTATTTAAACAGTGTGGCGAAAATAAAGTGGAAGAGACATCGGAAGACGCTCCTCAACTGTCTAGCAAACAATGGCGAAGCCAGAGATGGTAAAGGTTACAAAAATACAAATCTAAAAATCTAGGATAATATACAAGAAACTAAGGGGAGTATCATATAAAACCATATATAAACAAAAACTGTAGAAAGGAAAGAAAAATGAGTATAAAATGTATAAATATCAACAAACAAGAGAGAAAAAGTACTAATCAAATAAAGAAGTCCACAAAAACAAACTAAAATGCGAGTGTTAAAGAACATGTGCGTCTGTTCTACATATTGTTCTTTTCTCCATAAAGTGGAAATTCTTCTGTGTGGAAGCGGAGAACAGTTCAGATGCGCTGTCACTTCGAGGAAGAGGGCGCAAAAAGTTCCCAATGTCGGCTTGCAGGAATAGAAAAGGCTTGAAGTGAAAGATGATTACGGATTTATTCGATAAAGCTCTTGAAAATCATTAAGATGGTGTAGGAATCGTTGCATTTTAAGTCGGGAGGCAGTAGATGTGATCAGAAGAACAAGCAACCGGCGGATTGTTTTCCTTTCGATTTTCTCGTACGCATTTTAGGAGTCATAGTACGACTGACATTCCGAAAGTAAGTTTCGACATTTTTTTTCACAAGGAATATTTATTACAATCCAAAACATTCACTGGCACAACAAAATACAAACTTTTGGCTATTTTTCCACATATTCGCCACCGACATTCATAAATTTGTCGTACGGTAAAATCAATTTCAAGACACCATCCTGGTAAAAATCGGTGCCCAAAGATTGAAGGAAGTTCTTCACAGCCTCAAATGCGAGTTTGATGAACATATTCGGAAGTGACATCCCGATAGTGCTGACTTCAATGCAGGAAAAAGGTGAAAGTCTGATAAGGTTGTAGGACCCGACTAGTGCTCTTGAGTTGAAGGGTTTTGTTCTTAGACGATAATGCAAGACCCCACACAGCAAGGGACACAAAAAAACACATTCTTCGTCTGGGATGGGAATCACTGGATCACCCGGCCTACACCCCCGATCTTGCCTCATCATTATAATTTGCATTGCTCATGAATTCAATGGAGATCTGTATTGATAACAATATTTTATAGTTCATAGAACATATATTATGGATTGTAATGGATTTACAAAATATGCATCTGACTGATCTTCATACAGATTTATTTTTGAGATAGTGTTTATAACTTTGCAATTAAACTGAAAATTCATTATAAGGCTTGTTTTTAGATTAAGTCATTTTTTCTGAAAATATTGTTCTATTCTTTGACAGTCTTCAAATAAAAAATATCTTTTGGAAGAAATAATTTTGTTGATACGAACATACTACGAAACAAGTTTTGAATGAAAGATTCTACATAATTCTCGCTTTCGTTTCGCGGCTTTCTTTCCTAACTTGTATTCTATTTGTACAATCTGTCGGAAAATTTATTCCATATTTGCCAACCAGCTGATCACACACGCAGGTATAGCCGCAAGATCCGATTTCATAATAACTCAATCTGAATGTCAGTGCTGCTTTCGGAAAAATATATCCTTCTTTTAGCACTGTTTTACTCCTTGACGTAAGTAATTCTTTAAATATAGCTTTAAACCTCATTTATGTAGCCTTAAATATTAAATAAATAAAAGCATTCAGTTTCTTCCCAGTGTCAATGAAATTAAAAATCGTTTGGCATAATGCGGCTTGTTAGGTGTAAGATGGATTTATTTCTAGAATTGTGCGTACTTCTAGAAGTATTTAATGTTTTCTAGCGCTTGTTTTTAATTTTAAGCGAATGATTGTTTTTTAATTTTAAAGTTTAAAAAATGTTAATAAACAGTATGCCTTGTCCAAAGTTATTTGTAATACATATTTTATTAAAACAAAAAGTATTTACTTAGTTAAATGAGCAAAATGTACAATGTAAAATCATTCTTTATTTTAAAATATTCTGATCCTATTGGCTCTAGATCAATTTACAGTAATCAGCCATTTTTGAACGAACTAACTTTTTCTGGATTTTCATTTCAAAATCAAAATGGCGTATGATTTGCCGTCTAAAATCTAGCTTACTGCAATCTATTTCAGAATAGGCTATTTATGATGCAATTATTAATTTGAGTACAATGCAACACTAGAATTTTTTTCTTTATTGCTTTACGAAAATAGCTATATTTTAAAACGCAATTGTTGTTGTTTCCTTATTCATAATTGCGGCCAATTATTTCACTTAAATAAGTATATCTGGTTGATTGACTAATTTTCAAACAAAAGGCCAGATTGAAATCTCATTTCTGGAGATTTTAATATCAACTATTGAAATAAATTTTATGGTACTTTTATGTCATGGATTAACACAAATTTGTCGAATTAATAAAATAGCATAAACAGAAAACCTATTAAAAACTATATACATATTCAATGATATTTACAACTTTAATCTATGAAACAAAAAATCGCTGTTCTCTGACAGAGAAAGACTAAAAATTTTAGGTACATTTTTCAATTATTAAAAATTTAGTTTCAAATTCATTCTAAAGTCAAAATTTGAAAGACGCATTCAAGTATCCAAAAATTGTTACAATTCATTTTAAATAGTTTAATTATATTTTTCAATCTGTCTGTTTCCCTACAAATGAATTCATTTCAGATGTCTTCACAGTCACATAGCAAGCGTTACTGCGCATGTCATTTAACTACACATTATCTTATGCTGTGATTCCAATTCAGTTTTTTTTTTCTTCTTCTTTTCTTCTGCATTCTTCTGAAAAATCCGCAATGAAAATTAAATCGACGAGGCAAACTTACTTGTGAACGTGAGGATGAATTCATTCAATTGTTTCAATAATTTACAAGAAAAATGCTCTTGTTTCGGATAACTTCTTTCTTTATTTTATTCGAAACAATGCTTAGCGAAGTAATTTTCAGTCATCTCTTGCCGATACAAAGAACAAGTTGATGTACGTTTTTATTTATTTAAAAGTTCATATCAAGATTTTTTAAGATCTTCAAAGATTTTTATTGGCCTGCTATTGCCCTCTAACCTACATTGTGCAATGATTCCAAATCATTGCTACCATTTTTGTTCTATTTTAAATAATTTCTAATGATTGATTCGTAAAACTATTTAATCACTGCATGCTTAACTCTCAGGAAGGAAATTTTTCGGCAAAGAAATTTTAATTAAGTAATTAATGATTTCAATTAAGTTGCTTTAATTACATAGTTAGTTTCAAACATTGAATATCTATCACTTTTTCTGCATTCTTTTTTACCCGACATGTGTGCATTTAAAAAAATATATATTTAAAAAAATATTCCATTTTGTACTGGAACATTAATTAGTCAAAAAACAAATTTCCTTCATTAAAAAATTCTTATAATTTTATTTTTTCAAATTTTAAATCTCGCCACCTATAAAACGTTTTTAGCCATTTTCTTAAGAAATAAAAATATGAAAGATTTATTTTCACAAGTCCATAAACTAAAAAAAGTCGATATGAAAATATGCTTTTGAAAGGAATTTGCAAGTAATTTCTGATCTCAAAATTTTAAATGTAAGGAAAATTACCTTATGAAATTTTGCTTCTCAAGAAACCAGCGGTTTGTCATTTTACAATTTTTCCTCATTCTGGCGCTTTCTGTTAAGCTATTAGAATTGTATTTAGAAGCTTATTCAAACATTCTCAGCATTTCAGTAAATAAAATAGCAATTTCTGCCTTTTTTTCAAATTTTTTCAACTGGCCTTTATATTGTTTCAGGAACTAATAGTTTTTTCTCTGAATTTGTAATATTAAATTTTTTAAGAAATAATTTTTTCCTCAGTCAAATATTTTATACTTCATTGCTAATTATGTGTTTGGCCAACTTTGTAATTTGTTCTTGTGATGTGTTTGGTTCTATTCTAATTTATTCTTGTAGAAGATGTGCAGCATGCATTGTAGACCTTTGCTTCTAGTATGTTAAAGAAGTTCAGATACTAATTTTTATTTTTATTTCTATCCCTTTAGTGTACCTTTGCTCAAAAATCTCAGTAACGAGCTTCTTTCCAAAATGGCGGATGTTTTAGAAGTGGTAAGTGTATATGAAAGAGCTATCATTTTTTATCGTTCTTGAATTTGTATTATTTTATTTCATTGCGATGCATCTAATATACTATACATATAATTTTTGGAGTGACAGATCCGTAGATAAGTGACGTGACGCTATTGTCACGTGATAAACGTAACTGCTCCTGTCATCCTGTTCGCTTTATGTTGTGACGGCATGTCCTTTTCTTTTCAATAGGATGCGCATTGCCTTCAAAAGTTGCATTAGCGTTGCGCATTTGACGTGTATCACGTACTCATCAATTGACTCCATCGAGTTTAGTATTCATTTCATATTCGAGACATTCGTGCGCATTCTTGGCTTGTTTGTTATGAAATCGTCTTTTGATCAGGGAATCATATGATCACGGTATCGAAAGTCTGCTCTCACATTGCAAAGATTAGCATTTCATATGAAAGTTAATATAAAGTATATAGCGATAGAAACGGTATCAAATAATTCTTTTCTTACCCTCCTGTCTTCATTCATGCTAATTTTTTTGTTACTTATAGCGACTGATGCAATTGCTGTTATCATTACTTGATGTTCAAAAGTACTATGCAGAGAAGAGTCGCCAAATTTAGACCGGCGACTAGATTGGACCGGTATCATAACAATCTATTAAATACTAGTCGCCTTCGGCGACCAGCTTGTTCATCTGGAATATGATTTTAGTTGAATCTTGCACCATTTTATATTCATGGTTCTCTTAACAACGTAATTTTAAACTTCAGATTGTGGTAAATGTTGGGTTCACACAATTGACAGCACTGGTAAAGCACGCATCGCTGTATTTATATTTTTGTTTTAAGAGTTGTGAACCTGGGATTTTCTATTCAAGTTTTAGTTCCGATATAAAAAGTAATGGATAATGCGTTTGTAAAATAAATGTCTATTTTCAGTTTTATAAAAGAGTTATTTTTTTATTTATTTAAAATACTTTCTGTTCAGTCACGGACCCAGAAGTATGTTTGTTTAACTCTTGTGAATTAATATCGTGAACAATTTTAATTTTTTTAAAGGTGAAACATTAATTAAATTTAGCAGAGATTTCGGTGAAATCTTGATTTGCTCCAACAGTAGATATTTAACTCGTGTTCTATTAGTGACCTTGGACCTCTTCTGTTCATTGTCTATATAAATGTCCCTAATGGAGTCAAATAACTGTAACCTCTAATTCCATGTTATCGGCACTATCTTTGCTTTCTTATTCCTCTTGTAAAATAATTATTTATAAATTCTGTTAAATATTTTGGCCGTATAATAGGCAAATTATGTTGTGATGATATAAATGCGGTAAATGAACTCATTTATAATTGAAAGCGCTATGTGGTTTCAGTTAGAGAACATGTGTGTAAATTCAGGTATCATTAATTTAATAACACAAGTCTGCGACGAAAAAATTGCCCTAAAATAATTAGTGTTTTTTATAGTTTTTTAGGTGATGATTACTAAGAAAATAATTAAAAATTTCCATCATTTTTTATCACAAATCACAGGACTAATAAGTATGAATTTTGTCTATTTAAGAGCTGCATAATATGAATTGCCTGAACTTATTAAATATATTTATAAATTTTAAATAATAATGTCCTATATAAATTCTATCCAAGAAAGAATAAACTATTATTCATTTAAGATTTCCTTCTAGACTGGTAAACTGTCTGTTAAACACAACAGTAAAGCCAGGGAAACCAAGTTAAAACTAGATCATTACCCTGTTGGTGCATGTCTGCCCTCCCCTCAATCTTCCATTTCTCCTTCCTGCCATTTTTCCTGCACCCTCTTTCTAAGTTCAATTTCGTACATTTTTATATATTTATGAGTTTTGAGTAGAAGAGCTTTTTACTTTTAGTTTATATTGCGGTTGAAACAAATAGCTTCCAGAGGATGTGTTAATTCACCAGTTTCTGCTACATTTGTGGTAACTATACAATGAAAAATCAAAGAAACATTTCAGATTTTGTGGGAAAAGTGTACTCGCCTATTTTGGCATGAAACTGGGGAATAAAGACAAGGCCTTGGTCCCGCAAAAAGTTTGTTTCACTTGTACAGGAGAATTAAGGCAATGTTTTCCAGGTTAAAAAAAACACCTTTTTTGTTTGGTATATCAATAGTTTGGAGAGAGTTTAAAAATTATACTTATGACTGCTATTTATTTTTTATTTTTCTGCTTGCATTGATGTTCGATAGAACACCATTCTATATCTGCATACCCTTGCATCATTAAAATTCAATTTATCTATTTACCCATTTTCGTTCTCAAATTTTGTAAGTGTGACTTAAAAATGATATAGTTAGTATTTGTATTCATTGAAATCTGAATGTAGAACAATTAAGTACAGATTTTTTGAAAAAAAGGAAAATATAAGTGTTTTAAGCAATTGCTGGGTTGTTGTAACTACAAACCACCTCCACTGCATGTAAAAAATGCTGTACATAGTTGACTTCTTTTGATAACATACGTACTTCATTTTATGTTAGTTATATCAGTAATTCTAGAATCCAGTTTTATTCTTTGATTTGAAAAGGGGGTTTGGGGGATTTTCAGCTACAAAGGCTATTATCCCCTACACTGTAAAAACTGTGGAGTAATGTCGCACCAAATTTGGTGTTGAAAAACCTTAAAAACTGCGTGAACAAACACTTTATTTAAAGTTAACACCAAATCAAGCGTTCTTATACACTTTAAGTGGTGTTGTTTGCATCCAACACCAATACTGGTGAATCCTTACACCCTGCTCACACGCACCTGACACCATTCGTGAATTATTTTCACCTGTGGTAACACCAGTTTTGGCGTACGTTTGGAAAGTCTCCGATGGCAACGATAGGTTATTTGTAAACAACTTTGCATTTCCGTTGGTTGCTGCCGTTACACAGAAACGTTAGAAAAGGGTGTGTAATAAAGATAATTGAGTTTTCATAAGATAAATATAACTTTATTGATATGTGTGTCATTTGTATTTAAGAATATTACATTTAATTCGTATATGCTTCTGAAATTTTCTTTACTAAGTCTAGTTCGAATTCGCCCTGATTAATATTCTCTGTGCATTTAAATTACGAACCAATTTTATTTTGACGTGTATACATGTGGCTGATCATTATTTCTGTGAAAAAAGCATATTTAAAATTTTGGTGTCAAAAGCAAGAATTTTAGAATTTTTTAAAAAATTTGAAAACAGGCTATTTTGTCAATTTTATAAAGGTAAAAGTAAATAAGTATTATGTGTTATAATTTTCAATAGTGAATCTGAACATATTTAAAGCCATTTGTCACTTGAAAGTGTACTTTTTAAGCAAAATTTGGTGAAATGGGTTAACTCATCTTTCGAAAACTCAAATTTCTGAGATTTTAACATATAAATAGCTACCCAGTGAGAAAAGTTATATCTTTTTTTGCTAAATAATTATTGCAGAGAGTGTGCATGCATGTGGCGAAGCTTTTCTGAGCAACAATTCATTGATAAGTGTGGATATTTAGAAGTTTGTTGGAATGAAGTTAGGGCTCATGAAACTGTTGAAATTCAATTATGTGTACCAAGAAGTTTTAAGTGCCTGATTTCTGATTGATGAAAATCATTTTTATTAGAAAACATCATATCATACATTTTAGCATTCAAATTTCTTTATAACATTTGCATATATATGGTATAAAGGTAAATTTTTAATTTTATAATTTGATTATTTAGTTTTTATTAATTTAAAGTTTAGTTTCAGGTTTTTAAAAGGAATTTGGTTAGAACTTCTTGCTATTCAAATAATTTAAATTTACTTCTAGTAATTAATGTATTTATAATTTCCTATTACCATTTTAGCCTATTTTGATACCTCATTTATTAATATTCGATATTTTGTTTTTTATGGATTTAAATACTTTACATATTTTTCTCCCACCTGAAACACGCAGACGATAATAAGACAGATGATTTTATTTTATTCTTATTAGTTTGCTGTTTTAATATAATTGGCACAGTCTTTGAGTTACAACGGAATAGTGTGTTCTCGTGTCAGAATATTTATTTTAACTCCTGTGATTCAAAGTTTTATTTGGATTATTTTAAATATTTTTTTAATGATTTCAGTTTAGAACTTCTCGGAGCTACTGAAAATTAAGGATTTTTTTTTCAGATTTTGTAATAAAATTTGTTTAATATACACACACCCACATGTATTTATATGCCTTAAGCATATTATTGTTTTTGTGTTATTTTGACAACTTTCATGTATAACTATATTTTATATAATATTCATATATGTCTTATAGGTAAGGTATTTATTTTCTAGTATACTTGAATAACCAGCGGATTTTTCTTACTTTTGATGGTGTTTCGTGTCAGGATATAAAATATTTTATGTATTACATAGGCCCTGTGTTTTAGTGTTACTGAACTCCAAAAATGGTGGCAACTACTTTACACCAAAAGTAGTGTAAAGGAACATTCCTGGTGTTTGGTTACACCAAGAATTATCCCTGGTGTTTGATTACACCAAAAATTATCTTTGGTGTTTCACTACACCAAAAATAATGGTTGGTGTTTTACTGCACCACTTTTGGTGTAAAGTAGTTGCCACCATTTTTGGTGTTGTGTCACACCAAAATTTTTTACAGTGTATTTATTCCAAAGTTCTTATCAATCCGTAATCAAAAAAGAAAGAAAAATTGCCACCAGAAGATGGTCTAGAACTATTGCCGATCTGATTCGGTCAAGACAAAAAAAAATGGCGCCTTCCTAGAAGGGCTTCCAAATTCTTTTTCAGTTTTATTTTTTATCTTTGATAAAAGCCTGTTTGCAAACAACACGTTTTGAATTTGACGCGTCACCAAGTTTTCATTTTCCGCTTAACAGCAAGTCTGTAAATTCACTTACCATTCATTCAACTCTAATCACAGTTCTTATCCAAAACCAAAGAAAAATGAAGATAAAAGCTTAAAAGGCAGAGAAAAACATGCAGAATTTTTATTAATCTAAGATAATCCTGCAGTGCTTTAGATTTGACGTAAATATTTCCATATATTTGTACATCAAGTTTGGGGGTTGGTACTCCTTCAGACTCCAATCACCCAATATAGTTTTTTCATACAATTTTCGTGGTGTTTTTGGACATTTATTTTTTATGCCTTTTTTTGTCTCACACGTGACTGTTAAGATTCGAAATACTGAACATTTTCGTGATCTGTCTTTTGAAGCAAAATGGATTCAAAGCTTGTTTTTTTACACTTGCGGTTTGTGCATTATTATGTCTTTTGTGTTATTTTGTTATTATGTATTTTGCATTAATTTGTTGTATATATTATGTGTTATTTATTTTCTATCAATTATCTAATAGTAATTGAATTAATCATAAAATTGAATTTTTTCTCTTCACATCGACCCATTTATGGCCTTACACCTTTTGTGTACAGTTGTATCATATAGAAGCAATTTTTAAGCGCAGATTCTTAAAATATCATTCTGACTGTTACAAATTTTAGGGGTTTTTTGTAAATTTGTGATTCATTGCAGGATTTTTACCCAGCGGCAGAATACATCATCAGGCAAGGGGAAACAGGTGATACCTTCTTCATCATCAGCAACGGACAGGTAAGCCTTTTCAACCAATTCCTCTGTCTTTAACATGTGTAAGTCGGCATTTTCTACTTTTTCTTGTGTAAGATGTATATTAAAGCGAAGGCGAAGAAGGCGTAGAAAAATAAACAAGCTTCTGAACGAAATATACAGAGTGTCCGACATGTATCTTTACACTTTAACCCTTTATCTACTGCATAATGAACTACTGAAAATTTCTTCATAAATATATTTTTTTTAGCTGTCATATTGATAATTAAAGAACATACAAGAAAAAAATCTCCCCGGTGCGAAATTTAATTTATTAGAACTAATTAATTAAAGTGGTACTTAAAAGTACCGTCAGTACACTATGTATAAATTTCCTCATAATAGAAAAAAATTACGGATGATATTTCTAATGAAATTTAACCATTAAAAATGCTAAATAACCAAAAACACTCATAAGAAAACAAAGAAATTATCAAATTGACATAATTTTATTTTATACATAATAAACAAATTTGATGATAATCATAAAAATATATCAAATTGACATATTTTTATGATTATCATCAAATGTGAATTTCAAGGTAGAAATTCACATTTGATGATAATCATAAAAACAATTTTTTTTTCATTTACGCACAAAAATATATTACAAGTTGAGCATTTTGAATATGGTTTTGATTGAATATTTTTGAGTGCACAGAATTAACAACGTCCTCGATTCGACACGAATGTTGGCCAGTGGCATCCTCTATTTTCTAAACGAACATCATTAGAAACAGACAAATTTCCTTTTCTTCTCTTTTTTGCACAAAAAGTTTGTTCATCTCCATTAGATTTAGGTCTCCCTTTTCGTTTTGGTTGTGGTTTTGATTTTGTTAGTAATCCTTTGGTAATGCAGCGCTTATGTTGGAGGGACGACATTTTCTCACGACGCACTTCCACATATGCAATATATGAATTTACATATGCCATTTCTAGCATAGCAAAAAAAGCCTGTGCCACCATTTTTTCGATTTCCTGTCCCTATCATAAATAGCACGTAACATGTCGGCTTTATCAATTCCCCCTATGTGTCCATTGTAGTCTTTTACAACAATGGGTGCGGTAACGTCAATTTTGGTACCATCTTTGAGTCTCCTTTGGACTTTGCAAGTGTCGTTTCCATGATAATTTGAAAGAAAGTGTACGGATCGATTGTCCTTCCATTTGAAGAAGGATATTCCTTGATCAGATATTTGATAATCTAAGTCCCCTCGTTTCATTTTTTTTATCATCAATAAGTTTGGGTAACCCAAATCTATCAGGACGAGTGGTGCCGACTGCACATATATTTTTCGTTTTCAAATACTCAAATAGTGGCACGGAAGAAAAAAATTGTCCATGATGATGTACTGGAGGTACTTATAAGTACTGCCAGTAAGTATACTACGTGTACTGGCGGTACTTATAAGTACCACCCAATAATTCGACCGTTAATCACATTACATAATCTGTTACCTTATAATGATTGGGCAAATAATATTCTAAGACAATACAGAATGAATAAAAAAAATACAACACTTACCTTTGGTTTGATATTATATATTTATAGCAAAGAAAAGATAAGAGCGGAAATCCGCACAAAATGGTAGTAAAAGAACACAATGTCCGTTCGAAAATAGCTTTCTTCCTCGCAAAATTCATCAGCCTAGAACAACTACTGCTATTTTTCATGAAAAAGTAGAGTTAAAAGACTGTTTCTAAAAACGTACCATCAGAATATAAATAATGGTTGATGTGCTATAAAGTTTTAAAGTGATTGGTACTTATAAGTACCGTCAGTAGATAAAGGGTTAAAAAAAATAATTAAAAATAAAAAAAGCAATGATATGCACTTACGGTTTTTTTTATGTTCCATAAAGAAAATATCAAAGTTTTTTTGCAATGCTTTATTCCACGATTCGAATTGATTTAAGAGGACTACGACGAAAAGTTTCTTGAATTCGTGGACGGCTTGATTTTTGTTTCGGCTACCTGTCGTGCCATTCATAAATTGTGGGTCTTGAAGGTGTACTTCGATTGTAGGTAGTCCGGAATTTACGCTGTACCTGTTTCGCAGATGTAAATTCGATAAACCACGCTACAATTTGCGCTTGTTCTATGCTGTGAAGTTATTTTGAAAAGAGAATGTTGCGAAACATTCACGAAGCGCCATCTAGTTTACACTTCATTTAAAAAAAAAAAAACTTTGATATTTTCTTTATAGAACATAAAAACCGTAAGTGCATATCATTGTTTGTTTATTTTTAATTATTTTTTAAAGTGCAATGATACATTTCGGACACTCTGTACAAGAGAAAATAGGCGATGGAAATCAGGTGTTTAGAACTTCAGCCCATTAATTAGGCAAAAGAGAAGAGAAACATCCATTAATTCGTGAAGAAGTAGTAGCACATATCTATAAAATATACGTCAATTTTCCTTCCCTGGTTACGAGACACTATTGAGTCTTTTTTCATTAATATCATGTTAACCAGGTTGAATAGGACTTTGCTCTGTGAATTAGTGCTTTAATTTTAACTCACATTATATCCTTAGTTATAATAAATATCTACGGCGTTATTCATCGTCAAATTTGTATTGCAAAAAGAACCAGAGTGCATAGTGCAATGCGAATTTACCAAATCGGCACCTACCCTATTAGCACAAGTTATTTTACGGTATCTCCAAGATGTTCTGAATGCCGTACAACATCATGAAGATATCGTAGAGAATCTTGTGCTAATAGGGTAACCTGGATGTTATATCTTTACTTTTTTGCGGAAAAATACATGGCCTCGAATGCTTAACCCTTCAGCACACGCACCCATTTTTGGAAGATTAACACACTCGCGGGGCCAGTTTGACCCCAAATTGTTAGACACTTGCTTTATTGGCTCTTTGTACAAAAATAAAATATGGTCAAAGTATGAGAAGATTTTTTCATACAAATATAACTTGTATTTAAGACACAAATGCGATTTTTTAATGCGAAAAAGGAATGTTGAACTTATCTCCGTTATTCCACACCTTTTATGCATTCTTTTCTTCTCTGCTGCGCACGTTCGTACGCTGTCATAGCCGTAACGTTAAATGAATCCGAAACTCTGGCACACTCACGGATCAATTTGACCCCAAGACCCCCAGTAAAAAGGGAGAAACTGCATTTCATCGGTTACTGCTGCTCTTTTCTTCTTCTTCTAGCTCCCCCATGAAGGTACAGGAAGTAACAGGGGCAACTTTTTAGAAATTCCCTGAATTTCTTAACAGAAGAGAAAAGGTGGGGTCAAAAAGACCCCATGCGTGTGCTGACAGGTTAAACCAACAGGCATACAATTTCACCAAATTTTTGGTTTAGATAACGATGTCCAGGCTATCAGTGCCTTCCATTTTTAAGTAGAAAAAAGCTAATTAATTGGAACAATGTTCCGTTTAAAGGGTATTGTGGGACGAACCTCTTAACTTTGAACCTTGGGCAGATGACTTGAGACGGCATCCCACTCTAGATATTTCCATGCCACTGCAACATGGGAACTGTTGGTTATTGAAGAGAGATTTGACGAACACCAGTTATGTTTAGTTTTCTTCTCGCACTTGAAATAAAAAGAATTATTGCTGACAGTACTAGATTGACCTGATATTCGCTAGGCGAGCATAAAATGTTATAAAAAAAAACGGTTGCAAATATTTAAAGAGCAAGTCCTTACAATGCTGGGAAATGCTGACCATTGATCCCAGAGTTAAAATTTCGGTATGGCGCAGAGTTGGCCAAACAGAGACATGCTTTCATTTGAGATTATCCGCTTTAGGTTTTCGAGCCGAGGATTCGGCTTAAACTGTTCATCATCCACGGTTTGGTCTTCCACGTTTTGTAAACACAATAACAGTCAAACTGGTTAGTACTTTTAATGTGATGAAGTATTTTCCATATATTTATATCAACATGATATAAACTCCGCTTAGCAACGCTCGACTCTTTCTTTAAAAAAATCGCTCAGCAACTCTTTTCTCCTAACGGCTCAGTTGAGTGAAGGCGTTCGTAAACTGAGAATTGAAACTTGACCTGGTAACTGACAGTTTAATAAGAGCATTCTTTTTAATCTGACGGTGGTGTTGAGTGTTTAACGAAACCAAAATCATCCACCAAAGATCATGCAAAGCGGTCAACTAGTGGTGCATTTTATATGGCGGTTTTTACATTTATGGCAGGTTAAACTGCGTTAACCTACAAGTATAAAAAAGAATAATGTTTATTTTTGAAACAGAAAGCTACCAGTTTTGTAACATTTTTGTTGTTCTAGTTGGTAGGGGGAAAAAATAGTTCTTTCGTTTCTTTCTGTGAAGTGGTTATTTTTCACAATTGTAGGTTTTTATATCTACCACTACTATTTTTTATAAATGTATAATTTTTTTCATTTTTTCTATGTTTGAACTTTTTTTTTTGAAAGCGTTCGTACCTGTTTATTAGCCGCAACTGTATTGTTTGTTTATTTTTGATTTGTTGTTTGGTACCGTTTTAATTTGTGGCTTCCTATATTCTTTTCATTTTGTCTTCTTCTTATTATTTTCTTTATTATTATTTTTTTTAATTTTAATGCTATTTAGTTATTATTCAAGAAATTGTGTATTGGACAGTTTGAAATTATAAATAGGAAAATTTGAAACTGTGATAAGAAATTGTGTATAGGTTGATTAAGCCTTGTGGTGCAGTGTGTTGCATGTTTAGGTTTTAATATGTGGTTTCCTGTAAAAAAAGAAGGAAAGCCTATATAATATATATATATATAT
>BGPR01008342.1:0-28804 GCA_013235015.1 Araneus ventricosus | reverse complement strand
ATGCATTGTGTGTGTGTGTGTGTGTGTGTGTGTGTGTGTCTGTGTGTGTGTGTGTGTGTGTGTCTGTGTGTGTGTGTGTGTGTGTAATAACTCGCTAATTTTAATTCAAATTTAATATTATATTTAAAGTCTTAATCTATCAAAATCAATTTATTAAACTCCAGTTTCGTTCTATTTCCGCGTTGAGGTATATTAAATCTCCTGTTTTGGCATATTTATTAAAAGAATATTTTAATTGTTTCACGTGCTACAGAAAATCATGACGCCCTCTGCATGGGACTTTTCCCTAAAACTCTTACGTATTATTAAAATAGCAATTCCCTTCACTTTCATCACGTGTTATATTGTTATTCCTATCTGAGAATGTACACACTTTTACTGAAAACTTCAACTAAGATGTTGGGATGCCCGCCACTCTCAAAATATTTTATAATAAAGGAAAATTGATTAACAACTCGGCTGTTTTATGACTGGAACAACGAAAACATTATATATATATATATATATAAAGTATAATGTGTGTAAGTCTATATATATATATATATATATATATATATATATATATATATATATATATTTCTTTCCTCTTTTCTCTTTATTTTCCCAATTTAGTATTTTAATTTATTTTATTTGGTAATTAATCAAGTTTTTATATTTAGGAAAGTTTGAAAGTGCGTATAGGAATTTGAAATTGTGTTGGTTATTTTAAACTTTTTTCGTATGAAGCAGTGTACTTTGTAAATAAATTTTGTACTCGAATTTGTTATCGTTCTTCGGAACTGTCAGTGGCTCGATATTTGTATGTCCGTAAGGACAGGTCAAATTACTAGTTATTACATCATCGCTTGAAAGGTAAATTATTGACACAGATGTTACTCACTATAAAAGAAATGCCTTATACATATTCATATTTCCCTTTTCAGGTCCGCGTGACCCAGAAAGTGGTGACCGATGACGGTCTCTATGCAGAGGAAGAGATACGTTGTCTCGGAAGAGGAGAATACTTCGGGGAACAAGCTCTCCTCAGGTGAAACGGCTTTCATTTAACATATTTAACGACTAATCATCAAATGATCAATCATAGCTTATGCTCATTAGGTTCGTGTATGAATGTTAGCTCTGGAAAGTTGCAAGCTAAAATCTTCGATGTCTTCCAACCTGTCTGTAAAGAAAGGAGAGCGTACAGAAAGACGTTGATATTTCCATAGAGTCGAAACACTGTCTCATTAATTCCGTCGTGAAGTCAACCATCTTACAAAATGATTTCTAGATACCATATGCAAACGTAGCGCTTTTAATATAATACTGCGTAACAATAACATATCCCATATAACACTGTACAGGGATAGCGCTTTTCTTATAACCGATGTAAAATTAACATTCCCCATATAACATAGTGCAAAATTGATGGTTTCTATTTAATAAGATGCAAATTTAGCGACAGCTGTCGAAGCACCATTCTAATGACAAGATTTCGATACAATTAGGAACTAATTAATCGTGTTATAGGGTTGACTGCATGTAAAATACTTTTCAGTTCTTAAATAAGCACTCCAATACGAAACAAAACAATGGTCTACCAGAAGCAGTTTATTGTGATTGTACGTTTATGATGAAAAGGTCATCAGATAGTCATACTTAGCTCATGTTCATTAGGTGCATGTTTGAAATGTTAACGCTGGATCCGATGCTAGTCTGATTCTCCCCTGCTATCGAGAAAGAAAGTAGAATTCATACAAAGAAAGACGCTAAGACTTTCATATTTTCAAAAGCTGTCTCTTTAATTCCTTCGCATAATCGCCCCTCTAATAGCACACCATTCTGACAACACGATTTCCATATAACAAGTTGCAAACATAGCGCTCTCCATTTAACATTGCGTAAAAAAAGCGATTCCTATATAACACTGTGCAGAGACACAGCTTTTCAACTGATAACTAAATATCTCATATAACATAGTGGAAAATTTGATGGTTTCTATTTAATAAGATGCAAATTTAGCGACAGCTGTCAAAGAACGCACCATTCTAATGACACGATTTCGATACAATTAGGAACTAATTAATCGTGTTATAGGAAGCTTGACTGCACTGTAAAATACGTTTTCAGTTCTTAAATAAGCACTCCAATACGAAACAAAACAATGGTCTACCAGAAGCAGTTTATTGTGATTGTACGTTTATGATGAAAAGGTCATCAGATAGTCATATTAGCTATGTTCAAGGTGCATGTTTGAAATGTTAACGCTGGATCCGCATGCTAAATGTCTCGATTTCTCCCCTGCTATCGAGAAAGAAAGTAGAATTCATACAAAGAAAGACGCTAAGACTTTCATATTTTCAAAACGCTGTCTCTTTAATTCCTTCGCATAATCGCCCCTCTAATAGCACACCATTCTGACAACACGATTTCCATATAACAAGGTGCAAACATAGGGCTCTCCATTTAACATTTGTAAAAAAGCGATTCTTATTAACACTGTGCAGAGACACAGCTTTTCATATAACCGATGTAAAATTAACATTCCTCATAACATAGTGGAAAATTTGTTTTTTATTTAATAAGATGCAAGAAGGACAGCTGTCAAAGAACGCACCATTCTAATGACACGATTGCGATACTAGGAACTAATTAATCGTGTTATAGGAAGCTTGACTGCACTGTAAAATACGTTTTCAGTTCTTAAATAAGCACTCCAATACGAAACAAAACAATGGTCTACCAGAAGCAGTTTATTGTGATTGTACGTTTATGATGAAAAGGTCATCAGATAGTCATACTTAGCTCATGTTCATTAGGTGCATGTTTGAAATGTTAACGCTGGATCCGCATGCTAAATGTCTCGATTTCTCCCCTGCTATCGAGAAAGAAAGTAGAATTCATACAAAGAAAGACGCTAAGACTTTCATATTTTCAAAACGCTGTCTCTTTAATTCCTTCGCATAATCGCCCCTCTAATAGCACACCATTCTGACAACACGATTTCCATATAACAAGGTGCAAACATAGCGCTCTCCATTTAACATTGCGTAAAAAAAGCGATTCCTATATAACACTGTGCAGAGACACAGCTTTTCATATAACCGATGTAAAATTAACATTCCTCATATAACATAGTGGAAAATTTGATGGTTTCTATTTAATAAGATGCAAATTTAGCGACAGCTGTCAAAGAACGCACCATTCTAATGACACGATTTCGATACAATTAGGAACTAATTAATCGTGTTATGGAAGTTGACTGCACTGTAAATACGTTTTCAGTTCTAAAGCACTCCAATACGAAACAAAACAATGGTCTACCAGAAGAGTTTATTGTGATTGTACGTTTATGATGAAAAGGTCATCAGTCATACTTAGCTCTGTTCATTAGGTACGTTTGTTGTTAACGCTGGATCCGCATGCTAAATGTCTCGATTTCTCCCCTGCTATCGAGAAAGAAAGTAGAATTCATACAAAGAAAGACGCTAAGACTTTCATATTTTCAAAACGCTGTCTCTTTAATTCCTTCGCATAATCGCCCTCTATTAGCACACCATTCTGACAACAGATTTCCATATAACAAGCAAAAATAGCTCTCCATTTAACATTGCGTAAAAAAGCGATTCCTATATAACACTGTGCAGAGACACAGCTTTCTATATACAAACTGAAATTAACATTCCTCATATAACATAGTGGAAAATTTGATGGTTTCTATTTAATAAGATGCAAATTTAGCGACAGCTGTCAAAGAACGCACCATTCTAATGAACGATTTTGGCTACAATTAGGAACAATTAATCGTGTTATAGGAAGTTGACTGCACTTGTCAAGTAGTTCTTAAATAAGCACTCCAATACGAAACAAAACAATGGTCTACCAGAAGAGCTTCATTGTGATTGTACGTTTGATGAAAAGGTCATCAGATAGTCATACTAGCTCATGTTCATTAGGTGAGCAATACGTAACCGAACGAAGCAAGGCTACCTTCCATTCCTATATAACACTGTGCAGAGACACAGCTTTTCATATAACCGATAAAAAAATAATTCCCACATAAAATTGTGCAAAATTAAGCGTTTTTCATTTAATATGTTGCCAAAATAGGGATAGCTGTCCAAGAACGCGTCATTCTAATAACGCCATTTCGATACAATTTGAATTAAATTAATATTAATCGTGTTATAGGAGGTTTGAATACGTTATTAAATGTGCCTTCGTTTCTTAAATAAACATCCCATTATGAAACACAAAACAATGGCCTACCAGAAACAAATAATTTATTTTGATTACACTTGTCAAATCACGTTCTGATCAAGAGAAAGAAATTGATACTGACACCTTACTGTTCAAGATTCCCCAACTACAGTATTTCAGTGGAAATGCTTTTAATAGAAATCATACCGAGTGGTGTTTTTTCAGTAAAACCCTCAATCCAGGAAATATGATTAAAATCCTGGTTGTGTAGATAATTATATCGGTTCTAAAACTACAACATTTTGCCTACATCATAATTTTCAACCCCGTTCAAGTGAATAGGGTGACGTCCAGCAATGAAACTAGCTTCGTATTGTCTGCTCGGACAATAATGATGCATGGTACAAGGAAGTAGGACAACGGCCGAAAAGAGTTTCAAACATGGACCAATGAGAGTGCATCTGAACACTTTTGTGTCGTACCCCAGTAGCACAAAGATGCTGTACAATATTGTGCGATATCGAACAATATTCCCAATATTGTATAATATTGTACAATATCTTATAATATTATATAATATCAAACAATATTCTACAATATCGTGGAATATGTCGTGCTACCTGGGTATAAGCCCATACGGGTTTGACTGCGAGATACAGATATTGCGCCCAACAGATATTGCTTAGTATCTATTAGGAAACTAATAAGAGTCTGTACGGGATACATTGTTGACATTATACAAGATTTCTATATTAAATACTGGCCTGAGCTTGCATATCCTACTCATATAAGCCTTTGGATGATTGAACCTTAAACTCCGGAATCCTTGCTTCGACTCATCAATGGAGCTAGTTTGACTCCCGTTCTAAGACTTAACTATTTTTAAAGTGTTGGTGTGTTTTATGAATGGAAAAACTGAACAAGATTTTCTTTTATTTATTGAAATATCCTTTATAAATTGTATTTAAAAAAATTACGTTGGCATATAATCCATCACAGTGGCGAATCCAGGGGGGACTACCGGGCTGCGAGCTAAGTTTCAGAAATCTTGATTTTATTTAAAATTCTACTACAATTGTTTGTTCTTAATTTCCCTTTTTAAAAAAAATAATAAAAACGTGACAGCATTGCTCTCTGGCTTGACAGGCTCGAAAATTTTCCTGCTTTTTCTAGTCATTCCAGTTATACCCGTAGCGTTGGCGCGGTCGAAGACATTTTTTAGATAGTTACTTCATTACATTTTTTATTAAATTATCGAAAGTATTTTAGTGTTTTTTATTATTCTAATTGTCAGGTGAGTCAAGTCTGTAAAGTTAAAGTGTTTTGGTTTACATAAGCCATGACGTTTGAGATTCGTCACGATGATACAAAATTTTTATGACTTCCGGCCCCCCCCCCCCGACCCAAATCCTGGATTCGCCACTGATCCATCATCAGCAAGCTGCAACAAGAAGGAAACGTTCGTGAATCAGTACTCGAACATGATGTTTTTCTTTATTTTGTCAGCTACTTTGCTGAAAAAATATTTTAATGATGATTCCTGGAATGCTGAATTTGACTCATACATGGAGTCAATTTCACTCATAAGGTTTGAAAAACTACCTGCTAAACTAGAGATGGTATACTTTATACAGATGGTGACTGGTCCTCAACTTCTTCAAAATTTAAATTGTTACAAAATCTTTATGTATGTGTATGGTGTAAACAATCCAACACGCAGGATAATGGAGGATGAAGAATTATACACAAATGTGCAGGAAAACACGTAGCACAGGTAACAGGAAACAATAGATCTTGCACAGATTAGCAACGTAAACAGACAACAATTCACAGGTAATAGCAGTTCAGCACTTTGAGATTTGGCAACACAAACAGTCAGCAAATCACTAATAACGGCAATAACAGCACTTTCAATAGCGCTCAGCTCACCGGCTTCCTAGCTCGCACTGCAGATGAAACTCCAAAGTCGTTCCAGTGGATCAACACACACACCGTCATTCAAGCGCTCTCCTTATATAGTCTCCCCCGGCGGGCCTTGACGTCACATTGAATCATCTAGTACAGCGGTTCTCAAACTTTTTCAGTCACGGAGCACCTCTGAAATTCGAAATTCAACGCGGAGCACTAAAATTTATCTCGCAGCTATATACTGTATTAGGAAAAAGAACGACAAAATAGCATTGACGATACAAGGTAGTTTCGTCATTTAAGCTTGCAGGACATTAGATTTCACCGTTTAAATTTTTTTCTGCACTAATTTCCCATTGCAGGCAGAAAACAGACACAAGAAAAAAATTTGGAAATAAATTCAGGGCAAATATTACAGATCCACAATTTGTTATTTTATTAATTTGGCTTTATTACATTTCTTACACATTTTTACTTGGTTTCGTGAAACAGAAATTTAATGAGAAAGATGAGGCTGTTTTGATTCGCACATTGAGATTATATGTGGCTGAATTTCGGACAGTTGCTACTGAATATCTTGCTCTGCATTAAGACGGGGTCTGTATTTTGTTTCAGTGGCGGTGTATGCGGAGAATCCTGTTTCAACTAAATAAGTGGTTGCGAAGGGCAGGAGAATAAGGATATATCTTTATCTGATATCTTTATATCTTTATCTGATAGGATTTTAAATTCATCTTTTAGCGTACACCAAAGAGCTGAGATTGATTTCTCAGTTTTAAACTTTGATGTTATTGCTGTATCTGATGTCAAATCAAGCAAGCATTCATGTTCCTGTGATGTCAGAGAGGATGTTTTTTGGATATAGAGTGTGATTCTACAACCCAAACGTTTTCTTTTTTGTTTTCATGCAATCTTTTTGGAAAATAAGAGTTGAAAGCATCAATAAAATGCAAGATATGAACTTCAAACTCGTTTAAGATATCTGCAGGAATGTCCGATTCGAGTTCTTCTCCTAATCCTTTTGTTAGTGGAAAACAATCCAGGCTTCGGGTTTTGATGTAGTCTACCCAATACTTCAGTTTCTTTTTAAATCCTTCCACTTCATCAGTAGCATCAAAAACAGTTACTGCTTTTCCTTGAAGTGAGAAACATAAACCATTAATTTTTTTAAAAATATTTGCCAAATACGCCAATTTCATTAGCCAATGTTCATCACACAACTTCTCTCCCAAAGCAAAATCATTGTTTCTCAGGAAGATTCCGACTTCATTCCTTGGTTCAAAGACGCGGATAAAATGTTTACCATGGGAAAGCCACCTTATTTCTGTGTGAAGAAGTAAAGACACATGCAGACTCCCCATGTCATCACATAAGATTTTGAACAACTTGTTATTCTTAGGTCGTGATTTTATAAAATTTATTATTTTAACAGTTTCAGCCAGTACTTCCTTTATAAAATGTGGCATTTTCTTCAATGCAAGAGCATATCGATGAAATATACAGTGGCTACTGCTGCACCCCTTGGCTTTTTCTTTTATTTTTGCGATTGCACCAGACACCTTACCAGTCATAGCTTTCGCTCCATCTGTGCATACATTAACACAGTTATCCCATAGGATGCTATTCTCCGCGAAAAATTCATCTAATAATTTAACAGTTGTGGTAGTCGGTAATGGCTTGCAGAGAAGTAAGTCCTCATGAAAAGAGTCCAAATATGGATAGCACACAATTACCATTAATATTGCCAAACCAGCAACATCGGTTGATTCATCCATTTGAAGCGAAAATTTAGCGGATTTTATATGAGAAATTAAAGTAGCTTTTACATTCTCTGCTAAGTCTTCGATACGTCACGAGGTTGTGTCATTTGACAAAGGAATTGTGTCTAACACTTTTGCAGCCTTTTCGTCAAACATGCATTCACTTTTACACAAGGCTTGATAAGATTTTCAGCAACAGTATGGGCTTCGCCAGTTTAAGCAATTCGGTAACTGACTAAGTAAGATGTCATCAAAGCCTTTTCATTGACAGTTTTTGAATGATACGATATACATTTCTGGACTTTCCCGAGTTCAACATACTTACTTCTGAAAAAAGCAGTTGGTTTATCTTTGCATTCTGGATGGATCCCCTCAAAATGACGACGCATTTTTGCTGAAAACATTGAACTGTTCGGCAAGACTTTGCCACAAATTACTCACTGAAGTTTATTATCAGTGGTCTCAGCGAATCCAATATCCAAATAAGAATCACGATACTTTGATTTTAAAGGTTTTTTTTAATTGTGGAACTTGTATACGAGGAAGTGGATCTATGCAACTTCTTCGATAGTTCAGGATCAAGAAGTTCTGTTGCATCCTCAGTCAATGATTCATCCGAAACCCTAGCTTGCACAGCAGCAGTAACACATCTATCTTCTTCCGCACTGTAATTAGAAAGTAATATGAACATTAGTTGTATATAACAACAGCATAAATTCAGTGAAAAGTTTAATTAAGATATTGCATCTAAAAAGATTCATTTAGGGGTTTTTTATGTAAAAGTGTAAAACGTTAAAAAATTCTATAATGCAAAACCTTATACGTGAATAGTAAAATTTATTTTTAGGGATTTTAATTTTTCAAGATTTTAAAATATCATAATGAGTTTAACCATTTTGATACAGGGAAAAAAACGAGTACATACCTCTTAGATGTTGATGGTTTCATGTCTATTCCAATTGGCTTGGCAGAAGTTTTGATGCTTTTTAAGGACCTCGTCTACAGCCAGCGATCCATTGAAAGAAAATCGATGTTATTCCCCGTATCATTTATTTATTATTTGAAGAAACCTCCACAAGGCAGATATTTTGTCATCAAAACGAAAAAGCCAAGAAGCTACAGAAATAATAAATTACATATAATGACAAATTACATCTTTGTAATTTGTCGGTTCTCGACTGAATGTTGACTAAAATGCAACTGATTTGAGAAGTGAGTAAACAGCCAGTTTTATATGCAATAAAAAATTTTCCGATACTTCTGGAAAGGCGTCGAACGTGTCTGCAAACGCGGAGACAGTGAGTCAAGCCTCTGTCTGGCACCGTGTTGTCTTGTGTTGCCTTTTGACGTAAATTTGTTTTGTGGTCTGGTGGACGAGAAACTGTCACATTGAATGCCGTCCTCCTGTTTATATTGTCAATGTTTCACCTGATCAGTGATAAATGATTTATACTCGATTTTTTTTGTTGCACACCGAGAGCGCAAAAGGTCATAATATTCAAATATTTTTGTTCCATTTTTTTCGTGAAAAATATTTTTAATTTTAAAATAAGTTTAATAAAAATATTTAATTTTAAACATGTCACCTTTTCGCGGAGCACTGGGAATTGTTTTGTGGAGCACAGTTTGAGAAACTCTGATCTAGTACATTCAAGCGTATCTCCTCTCCTAATAGAGATATCGAGAAGATTCCAACACCTTTGAGATCTCATATTTCGTCGCCAAGTTTGTTGCCAAGGTCAGGGGTCCAGACATGGTTGCTGCCCGTCATCCCATACTTACCCCTGTAAAACTCTCTTCCCAACCATAAGACTCACATTGCTGGGAAGTGACTGTTTGTAACAATATATAGCATAGCTAGGAGTATAAGAATTTCATTCTCCTTGTAAAGACAGAATCTTAGTTGGAGTATAGGTTGGATTAGCCATTAACTTCCACGTGTCCATTCCAGAGTTGATATAATGATTCAGTATTCATCCTCCTTGATGTTCACTTTGTATGATGTTTACTGTAATTAAATTCAAAGTTAATAATTATGCTTATTAATCCTGCAATTTCTTATTTTAGGGAAGACAAACGCACAGCTAATGTTATTGCCGTGGAACCTGGAGTCGAATGTCTAACACTCAATAGAGAGTAAGTTCTCAGAATTCTGTTTTTAAATTACCTTTAGAGAGTAAGTTCTCAGAATTCTATTTTTTAAATTACCTTTAGAGAGTAAGTTCTCAGAATTCTATTTTTTAAATTACCTTTAGGGAGTAAGTTCTCAGAATTCTGTTTTTAAATTACCTTTAGAGAGTAAGTTCTCAGAATTCTGTTTTTAAATTACCTTTAGATAGTAAGTTCTCAGAATTTTGTTTTTTAAATTACCTTTAGGGAGTAAGTTCTCAGAATTCTGTTTTTAAATTATCTTTATTCTCTACACATCATGGTGATTGAAAAAACCAAACGTGCCTTCACAATTACTCGCAAAGAATAATTTCATTTCTAACCTTTCAGCATGAACTGTTTAAATTTACTTTGATTTAAAGTATGATTTCCTAAACTTTCATAAACCCATTTCGGGTGGGAAAATTTTTCGCTACCCTGTTTTCATCCAGAAAAACTTGTTACGGCTCTAAAATTGGAAAATAAATAGGAAAAAGAAACATTAATTAATGATAAATTAGAAGAGACTAAACTAAAAATAATTTCTCAATAAATTTTAACGGAATGCCTTATGTCAAGATGACTTTCGTAAATAATTTTGTTCACAAATATTAAAATACTGAAAGAAGTTCAGTTACATTAACGTCCCCTTTTGAACAACACGAAGGCTATTTTGGGACGAAATTCGTTATTTTGAACCGCGGTCAGATGACGAGAGTAACATCCGAGCTGCCTCCCCTCTCTCCAAGTTTCCGCACCACACCGGTAGGGGGTGATTGACTCACGACGTCAGATTAGCATGCACAGGCCCAGATACGCGGTGGATCTTTTAGTGGAATCGGGTTTCGATCCTGAAACCTTCTAGCCCCGCAGCCGAGGCCTTACCTGAAGTCTCAATGTTTGTTGGTCCCCAAACTGGAAGAAGAGAACGGCTCGAAAATTTTCGTGACCCCATTAGTGTTCACTTGGGGATGCGACTCGCAGTTTAAGAAAACCCTGTTTTAAAGTAATGTATGCTTCTAATCCGTACCAGGGATGATTATGTACCGGAATTCCGGTATTTTCTGATAAATCTATTTTTTAAAACTTAAGAGTGCCAAAGACTCAAACTACTATGGATTCTCCGTAGTTTCTACGCAATTTCAGCTTCTACTATAGACTACACAAATTATAATCCATACCAGGAAAAAAAATTGGTTTAGTGGGAATTTTTTTCCTTCATATATTCTTGTTGTTTACTTTGCATTATGCTGAGTCAATCGAAATGAATTTTTTTAGAAAATGCCATACCATAACTAATAACAACTACCTCACTTAAGAATGGTCCCATAACAATTTATATATATATATTCATCAATGCTATTCATACAAAATGTTATTATATTTTTAATATTGTTTTGTTATCAATTTTGATGGTTTCTTTTCATGTGTGTTATGGAATGTTATTGAAAGCTCATGAACTAAGACAAAATAAATTAAATCAATTTCTTATGTGAAAAAAGCATATTAAAAATTGCGTGCCAAAGTTGAATCTGCGCCGTAATGAATGAATACATATCCGTTACCCACATATAATTTTCCTGCTAAAATTTCAGGTATTTTTTTCATGAAGCCACAGTCACCCCTGCTGTACTAAAACTCCTTTCAGCTCTAATTCATTTTGTTCTGAGGCTGATAAAAACTTTAAATATATTGCCCGAATGTTATCTTTCATTTCAAAACTACTTTTATTTTATGAACGTGTACTATACTTGTGATTTTTTTAATAAAAAAATAGATCAATTAAATAATAAAAGTTTTGTTACTTTTTATTAATTGCAGACGCGGTAAAATTTTCTACAAAATTGATATACTTATTTATTTTTTCTACTTTGGTTAGTTTGATTGATTCAAACTCTAAGAAATCCCATAATGTTAAATACATTTGTAAAACGATGTCCGATACGTTTGTGAAAGCGGCCATTGGGTTCCTTATTTGATTTAACTAACTAGTTTATGGATTTGTACATTTGCTCCTAATGAAATGAAAAGTATCCTAACTTCTCATATTTTTAGAGAGTTCGTGACATTCATGAAATTAATAGGCTGCCCTTCTTTCCGTGCTCCTCATTTTGTGGAATAAATCAAACAAAATGGAATTATGGGAATGCTAATGTACGCCGAAATAATTTATTTCGGGAAGCATGGGGTTAATTTCCCGATGCTCTACTTTCGGAATGAATTATCATGGCCGTCATTGTCTTTTAAATCTACATGTTTTTATTATTGCATGCAGTTCAAATTTCGTGGGCAAATATTGAAGTGGTAAAAACAATGTATATCGGAATTTTATCAATGACTAGCAGTACGCGCACGGCGTTGCCCGTGGAATCAGGACTTCAAAAAGTGGGTGAAAAAAAGTGCACACAATGGCACGAAAAAGTTTTGAAAACAGAAGCAAAGCAAAAAATACACATTATTGATATTCCCGCTTATTTTTCTTTGCGAATGACGTCACGTGCCGCGAAGAAGGTCACGTTGCAACAATGCATTGTGGGATGGTCCGGAGAATCTCTCGCTGTTAAATCGCGCTACGAAAATACTGTTTGAACCGATCAAGGGAAAAATTCATTTTTAAAAAACGAAAAGAGATATTTTAATAGTTCTAGTTTTAAATCGGACATAAACGTGCCAATTGTAGGCAGAAAAAAAATGAAAATTATAGAGATGTTAGAACGTCAGATGCGATAATTTAAAGAAATCTTTATTAAAAATTACCATAAAAGTAACTATTTTTCAATTTTTTTTCAAAATTCAGTAAATTACGTTAGAAATTCAAAACTAACTTCATTACAACGGAAATCGCATGCTCTTTCCGATGGTGTATCTATTTTTGTCGTAAACTTATTCGTAACTATTCTATTGAGAAATTAGTGCGAAAAATCAACCAAAACAACACAAAACATTAAATAAAAAAATTCTAGATTAAAATTTAAAATTTCGGCTTCGAGGTGCATTGAGTCACCATTACGACTACCTGTGTGCCAAATTTCATGGCTGTAAGTGCGATAGATTCGTCTGGACATCGCAGACAAACACACACGCACGCACACAAACATTGCCTTTTATAAGTATAGATAAAGCATAGAATATGGTTTTCTTTGTCTATAATACATTGAGGGTTCCGCGTTAAAGTGGACCAAGTCCATGAGATTTGAGATTCATTTCTGAGAAAACAGACCTCAAAGTTGATTAGCTGCATTTAAAATAACAGTGCATTTCTGAATATTCTTGCTGCCTGGTGGATATGTTACCGCTAAAGTGCAGAAATCTGTTATTCTACAGATTATTTAGGTAATCTGCAGATTAACTAGGGTGATCCGTTAAATTGCCGAAAATTATTTCATTTCTCAAATTACCTAGGTAATCTGAAAATTACCTAGATAATCTGCGCATTACCTACTATGCACTCGTTAAAGTGAAAATAAGATCTTTGCTGGAACAACAGCAACGTTTCTGTACGCTTAAATTAACATAATGTTATTTATTCATTTTTCGATGTCTAAAGAATCAAGTTAATACAATCAAACAATCGACAAATTAGTTTATAGAATCAATCATCAATCAATTAAAAATATCATACGGTTTAAAATATTATTACAATTAAGGAAGTTAACATAATGTTGTTTATTTATTTTTCGATATCTAAAGAATAAGTTAATATAATCAAACAATCAACAAATTAGTTGATAGAATCAAATCATCAATCAATTAAAAAACTATAACTAAAAGTGGAGGGAGAGGGGGAAGGTGTAGGGAAAGGAAATGAGAGAAACAAACTTTTGAACTTTAACGATACGGAAGCCGTTAGTGTGCACATTACCTGGGTAAAATGCGGAAAACTCTTTATTCCGCACGTTAACGGAGCAAATCAGTTAATCTGCAGATTAGCTAGGTAATGTGCACATTAACGGCTTTCGAGCTTTAGCGTTATGAACGATGGACAAAAATGAACGATGGACCTGAATCATTATTATACGGAAACCATGACATTTTTACAATACCATGACAGTATTAGTGCAAAATGGACAAAAAATGGACTTAGTTCACTTTAACTCTGAACCCTTCACGTAATTATGTGATCAATACTTTATTAATACTTTTTGCAAAGAAAAATCCTCACTTTCCATAGCGTCGCTTAACAAGCAACGCCACCTATCGCAATTTTTTGAAATTTCAAGGAGGAAGATTCAAATGAATTTTTCACAACCAATAACGAATATTTCTGATTTTTTTTTCACGTCTCCTTGGAACATGTGGTCGCATGTTCATAGTTGATCTTTAAAAAATTCAGAAATATTCTTTATTGGTTGCGAAAAATTCATTTGAATCTTCCTCTTTGAAATTTCAAAAAATTGCGATAGGTGACGTTGCTTCTTAAGCGACGATATAAGTTTTCGGAATTTTGTTCCTCGATACAAAAAAAAAGAATTATGCGATTGCTTTAGATTTTCATTAAAAATTTGTAATTCAAATTGACATTAGTATCAAAAATATACAGGGTGTTTCAAAAATATCTGACAAAAATGAAAGGGTAGATCAGGCATCTGATAAGCGTCCAAAATTACCCAGGAACATAGGTGCGGAAACGCCATCTAGAGGCAGCAGATGGCATTTAAAATAATACAGCACTTGCCACAATTGCCGACACTTTTTGAAATTTGCACATTTTTTAAATATCTCGAACCTCGACCATATAAAGAATAGTTTTTAAATAAAATTTATATTGAAGATTCGGACTCGAGGGCATTTTGGGAACTGACTAGAAATTGATGATGTCGAAAAGGGATTTTAGCTCATCCCATTTCACAGAAATCGGATAATGGTTTGCATTTTACGTCAATTATTTTGTGTGTTATGCGCAATATTTACATGAATTTTCGTAAAATTAGCTGGAATATTCGGGAAGATATGAGGGTTTCTTTTTAAAAATCCCAAATTTTTTCTCATGTTTCTTGCTTATAACTTGCAGCGTTTTCAACTAAATTGTATGAATCTTACACAATATGTGTCAATATGCTAAAGTAACATCGTCTAAAAATTTGAAGTAAATACTCTGAATATTAGAGAAGGTATGAGCATTTGTAATAAATGATTTTTTACTGCTCATACGCTAAAGGAAGCCTAAATTTTTTTCACTACTTCAAAGCCAGATATAGAGGGCAACTTATATAAAAATTCCACTTCAATGCCTTTAAGATTCAGAAAGATATCGGCATTTTGACCAAGGTTGTTTTATTTCAAATGCCATCTGCTGCCTCTAGATGGCGTTTGCGTACCAATGTTCCTAGATAATTTTGGATGCTTATCGTATGCCTGACCTACCCTTTCATTTTTGCCAGATATTTTTGAAACACCCTGTATACATTTAGTCGCTCTTATGACGTTAACCGTAACTGACTGTGAGAGATAGCAGAGGCAGCGCCCTCTGAAGCTTTGAACTGGCAGTAGAGGCCATGCCACTGAGCGTGATGCGTCGTTAATAACCAATTCTCATTTTCATGCTTGTTAAATTTTGAAATTATAAGTGTAAACTTGTCAGTGCTTAACTTAAACATAAATAAATAATTTTTAAACTAATTGGACTGTTTACTAAACCATAACAGACCCCCACATACAGATGTAATAACGCATGTTTAAAATCTATATAATACCCTATTTACTATCGTATTTCACATATCCTGATTCAGTGGCGAATCCAGGGGGGACTATCGGGCTACAGACCCCCCCCCCCGGGGCCAGGCCAAAATGGTGGGTTTTATTTAAAATCATTAAAACTGTTTTTTCTTTATTTCTCTCTTTAAAAAACAATAATAAAAACATTTCAACATTGCTTTCTGGCTATACAGGCTCGAAACTTTTTCTACTTTTGTAGTCATTCCACTTGTATTTATAGTTTTGACGCGGTCGAAGGCATTTTTGGCTAGTTATTTCATCGTAATTTTTATTAAATTATCGAAAGTATTGTATTCTTCTTTATGATTCTTATTGTCAGGTGAGTAAAGTCTGTAAAGTTAAACAGTTTTGATTTACTTTAGCCTTGAGGTTTGACATTCGTCCCGACGATACAAAATTTTTATACCCTCAGCCCCCCACCCCCCAGACCCGAATTCTAGGTTCGCCACTGTCCTGATTGCTTACGTGTTAAGATGAACTCGTTGCTTCTACATTATTCCCATCTTTAAACGGGAGCTTATGAATCCATAAGTTAAAAATATTTTCTTTTTATTCTGTGCAACTCAATTGATTGCTCTCTTCTTGGTTGCAGGTCCTTCAATCAACTCATTGGAGATCTCCAAGAGCTCCAAACCAAAACGTACGGAGACGAAGACAGAATGAGAAGGTTTGGCTTAGAATATCTTCATGTATTCGTACCTCAGATTTAAGAAATATGAATTGTTTATTTTTAAAATTAAAATGACATGCTCAAAATTTGGTATATTTTTAAGAAATTTTGTCATTTTGTATTATAGAAGTAAAATATAAAGTTTTCTGTACGATTCTCTAATTGATGTAAAGTGAGTAGTTAGAATCATTCCTATTAAAACCCGAAGATAAACAGACGTATGTATCTATATATTTATCTATGTCCGGCTATCTTCTCACGAACCACTGAATCCTGAAACAAACAGAAAGTACCAAAAGGCAGGAAATAACACAGGCATGCAAAAAAATCATTTTGAAAATTGTTTTAATTTTTATGACTGATTTTGATGTTATTTTTAGTGCTTATTCTAAAACTGAAATCCATTTATTTCTATCACGTAAGAATTTTTTACAAAGTGATTGCATATTTTGAAGGAAACAGTTGAAATTGCGAAATATTGACATTCCATTTAAATTTCATTAATTCATAAATCCATATAAATTACATTTATATCCTAGTTCAAGTAATTGTTAAGTATAGGTAGGAAGTGACACTTTTCCTCTTGTGAATTTTGCAGGGATTGTCTCTTTGTAGCATCCAGCAGTAGTCGGCTATCATGCTGACATTCCAATTTCCTTGATATCGCCTCTCCATTTCCTTTATGTCTTGGTGAACTATTTCGTTCGCCTTGTTCCTCACTAACCGCACCTAAATTTTCAGGAAAATAGTCCAGGTGCGAATCGAGAAAATGAACTTTTAAGGTCATACTACAGCCTAAAATCTTGAAATTTTTTATCATCTCTTCTACAATATATTTGTAGTTTGGGTCCTTTTTGCTTCCAAGAAAGCTAGTAATAACTAGTTAGAAAAATTACCAGGCTTTTCTTTCGTTTGTTTCCATTTTGGTCTCAAAACTTTCATCTTTCATCATTTTCCTGATGTCTGGTCCTACGAACGCACCTTCCTTTAGTTTTGCTTCACAAAGGTGTTTGAAGCATTCACCTTCTTTTGGTAAAGCCTTGACAAATTGTTTCATAAGACCTAATTTTATGTGAAGCGGTGGAAGTAACACTTTTTTTGTCAAGCAGGAGAGGTATCCGGTTTCAACTGGTTTCCTCTATCTTTAATATTGTGTTTAATAGGCAATTTACCGATTCAGAGGAATATTCTGGATTGAAATAGTTTCTTCTTTCCTGTTTGGTAGTTCAATCCACCAATTTACTATTTTAAGTCCATAAATACGTTTATCGACCTCATATAAATAAAACTGTTTTGGTCCGAAGCATACTAAATTCGTAAAAAATAGATTGCGATTTGTGATGAAACTGTACGTGATGGAATTTTTTCATTATTTTTCCAGTAATCAGCATCCAAAAAAGTATAGAAACACCACTTGCTTTACCGACAATTTTTTCATCGCAGACCTGTGTAATCTAAGGAATCCATTTCAACCATTGAAATTACAAAACTATAATTAGTTAAAAAGATATTAATTAAAAACTTAATATTGATTGTGATTCCCCCGTGCTGCTATCCATTGACAGCTTTGACATCCAAAGCTCTTGCATTTTTTTGTTTATTGACAACTTTGACTCCGAAGTTCTTGAATTTTTTGTTTATTTATTTAACGAAACCTGGTTTTAGTTTGTATAAAAGGGTTTTTTTCTTTTTAGCAAACTTCGTGTTTTGAAATTATAAACAACGAAAAAAATCATAAAAACATTTTCTGGCTCTTTTACGTTTTCCATTACTGAATATCGGTCAGTCATGTTCCGCCATCTATTGAGCAAATAAAATAGAATTTTAAAGTTATTCGTTTACAACAGAAAAAAATCAAGGAAAAAATAATTAGAAGCTAGAAATATCAAGGAAACTAAAATAAAATTCAAAATTAATTTATTTGAAAGTAAACTTAAACTTTAAAAAAAAGGGTTCAAATAAATTTTAAAGTTATTCTCCTTTAAGTAAAATTTAGATTTAAAGAAAAATATTCAGGGAAAATGATCATGAAGCCTGGGATATCAATGAAACTCAAATAAAAGTAAAAGTATCTTTATTTGCAAAAAAATCTAAATTTGGAAAGCTACTGATTTTTAAGTAAAATTCAGATTTAAAAAAATTCAGGGATAAACAAATATGAAACATGAAATATCAATTAAACTCAAATTGAAATCAAAATTCGTTTATTTGCAAATAAATTTTAAATTTTAATAAAAAAAAACAAAATGTAAAATTTTTTTGTAATGAAGCAAGTAATTTTAGGGGCCCATGGCCCCGAAGTAATATAATTTTAGGCTTTTGAGGGTCAATTGAAGATCATCTTCCGCACAGAAGTCCCCTTCTAACATCATACTGAAAGTTTGATGATTTACTACAACTTAAGTGTGAATGGCAGAATTTCAGGTTTTACACCAAACAATGCAACTACATTCATCAAATCGAAAACGTAAAAAAAGTAATTTCATTCGAGACTGCAGAAGTCCCCTTCTAATCTAATGGTTCACATACGGTGTTCTTCCATTTCCATTTAACGGAAGCTCGTATTTCTTTTTTACAGAGCTTATGTGTTTGGATTTATTAATATCGGAAAAAATCGTTTTCTTTCCTTTTTGTAACTTCGTAACGTTTGTTGGGGAAAGTAAGTGACAATTATTGTTGAAAAAAACAGAGGCGGGCCATATGAAAATATATGGATCCCGAGACCTCACTTCTCTCCGCCCGGGAATATCCCATTATTCGAGATAGCCTGTGCAACGCCGAACCATACAGCTAATGGTCTGCTAATATTTGATCGCATTCGGTAGCGATCTTTAGCTTCGAAATTCTAATAATATCATTACATTATTCCTCACTCAAAAATGGATTTCAAACTCCATAAAGACAAAGTTCTTTTAAATTTAGCTTAATATTTTCAATACAAGGACTATTAGGAAACAACTGTGACAGGAAAACGAAATTTCTGAGTAAACGAGTTAAAACAAGCATTATGGTCGGCATTACATAGAAACCACCTCAATTAGAACTATTAGCTAAATTAACAATAAAGAGAAAGGGTCTTGAATAAATAAATATTTCTTAGTAATAAATCTGTTATTATTACCATTGAGCATATAATCCCTCACGTGTTTGGCGAGTGAGGAATATTTCTAAAATTCACTAAAGTTTAGACAAATGCGTTGTTTATAAGTCCCTTTGATAAGAACGCAACAGATGGAAATTTCTAGTACTATTTTATTACATTCGGTGGCGATCTTAACAAAACGGCCAGCAATTCCTTAGCTTTCGAGGATGTATTTTGACCAAAGTCAGACTTGACAAGACTTGGAATTCAGAAATTTTATTTTTCAAGTCTGAATTCTGCGAATTTTATTTCATTTCAGTATTTTTTAATCATTAAAATTTAATTTTTACTACTCAAAACAAATTCTCAGTGACGATTTCTATTTTGACTCCTTTCTTCAAGGTCCACCCTACCCCAAAATTAAATATTAATAACTTGCTCTAAAAAGCAGAATTAAATGAGTTCAAACTAAAGCAATGAATTGGTAACAATATATTATTGTTAAAGATGCACACTAAGAATTCAATGTTATAACCAAATCTGAACCCATGACTGTTGCAAATGATATAATTTAATCTAAAAGAATAAATTTCTCCTCGTCAGGGTTAATATCACTTTCACGTTTAAAATAACCAAAATATGATTAAAAATATTTCATTTTAAATTCCGTAAGTTAAGTTTATCGTATACGGTTTTAGCGACAATGTGTGAAAGAAAATTGTCGTCCATTAGTAGGGCATCCATCGTAAAGGATACGAAAGAAAATTCTTTTGATGATTTGGAATTTTGAAATTGAAGTAATTTTACAAGTAATTTTTAAGTAATTTGTCTTTAAATTGATAATTTTTCATTAAAAAGATAATTTTTCAATTTTTAAAAGGGTGCAAAAATTATACTTGTGAAATTATGATTTTGGAAGATATCGCGAAACAACGTCAAAATCTTTTTGATTTTTTTAATTAACTGACATTTAAATTAACTTTGGGCATTTGACAGAGATTTTTCTCTTAATGTGAAGAACACATCTGTTAGATAATATCAAGGTTCAGTAAAAAATGGAGATTTGTGTAAAAAACAAGCATTCATCTTTACATATATAGAACTAAAATTTTAAATTAAATCAATTACAAACAAAACAGATGAAAACAAAGCGATTATATGTTTGGTGTAGAAATGCTGCATTTAATTGTTTATGCCAATAAAATCCGACACGATATCTTAACAATAGTGTTATTTCTATGTTTTGCTTCTAATCAATGCTTTTGTAAGCAAATGCTTACAAATAATAAATGCGAATGTATGTGTAGATGTTTGTCTGCCTTTTCACCTTCTTCAGGACTGTCTGTTGAGCCTAGAATTACAAATAATAAATGCGAATGTATGTCTAAATGTTTGTCTGCCTTTTGACCTTCTACAGGACTATTTGTTGAGCCTAGAATTACAAATAATGAATGCGAATGTATGTGTAAATGTTTGTCTGTCTTTTGACCTTCTACAGGACTATTTGTTGAACCTAGAATTACAAATAATGAATGCGAATGTATGTGTAGGTATTTGTCTGCCTGCTGTCTGTTGAGCCTAGAATTACTAAATTTGGTGCAAACATACTATGGAGGGCGAGAGTGAGCAACTCGGAGACATTTCTTTCTTTTACTTTAGAAGACAGACGAGTTCGCTTGTCCCTCAGTTTTACGACAGTAAAATGCACAAATAACAACAATAAGCGCGTTTTTTAGCCACCTGCAAGGACCAAATCCTTTCTGCAGGAAGGGGTTATCCCCTCCTTCTTGCCGAGAGCCTCCAAGAAGAATAAAAATCGTGTGCTTATTGCGTCCCGGACCTGCACATAAAACTATTTGCTATTTTGCTTGGAAAAAGCGGAGGAAATTTGCTAGAAAAAGAATTCTTTCCTTTCTCTCTTGTACATACACATCCTAAGGGCTCATATTGACTTATGTCTAAGGGGGCCCACTTGCCTTTGGGCAAGCTGGCAACCTTGCCAGCGTCTCTGAACAGTTCATCAGAGATCCATTCCTTTACGGACTTCGGGATTATCCCAATCAATTCCTGAGGCCATCTTTGTTGCTAATGGTAGGGTCGATTCAGGTCGAACTTTCTCTAAGCCTTTCTATACCTACCTCCTTCTTTCCTTTCTCTCTTGTACATACACATCCTAAGGGCTCGTATTGAATTATGTCTAGGGGGGCCCACTTGCCATTGGACAATAAATGGCAAGTAGGACGCAGTATCAATAACAAACCTTTGGAATGCTTAAAGTAAGTGTTCAAAGGACTTGTCGTTTGAGGCGATACACGCTTCGCATGCTGTTATTCATGTAACTAGGTTGCTGCGCTATTTTAAATTCATATTCCATTCAATCTCTGTTACACATTTCATCCGGGGTATCCTTTTCTTTCAGTCAATTCACTGACAAAGGTCCCCCCTGTAGCGAATCCCCTTCGCATTTCTGACTCCATGTTCCAATGCGAAAATGACTTGTTTCTGTACGCGTGATATAACCCTTCCATTTTTACTTTCTCGTATACAAAGAGAAAGTATTGCAATCGTCAAAAAATTCGAACTCGAGATTTGGACGAATCTCCACGTTTTAGACCTCCCCGAGTCCGAAAAACACAATTTTGGAATTATGTCTGTCTGTGTGTCTGTGAACACGATAACTCGAAAATTATTAGAGATATACAGGCATGAAATTTGGTATGTGATCTTTACACATAATTTGTAGGTTTCTATCAAATTTTGGACAAAATCCGTCTACGGGAAGTCTGTCCGCGTTCATGTGAACACTATAACTCAAAATCTGGAATAGCTGATGGATAAAATTCTGTACACAGATTTATCATCATGAATGTAGGTCCCTATCAAATTTTGAACCAAATCCGTCGAAGGGTTGACTGTCTGTTTGACTATATAATCAGATACTTGTAAAAATTGTATCTCCTAAACTGTTTGGCTTAGATAAATAAAAATTGGCATGACGGTTCTAACATTAATTATAGATCTGTGCCTAAATTTCATTTCAATCGATCAAAAAAAGGCGTTCAAATTGCGCAATTAATTTTTCTAATCTGCTTCTCCATACGCATGCGTACTGGTAGCAATCTCTGTGCACGTGGAAGGACTACATCACTTTGTCCTTGAGCCGGCAAGAGTGGAAGTGTGTGCTAGATAGGTTTTAATCGGTACGCATCTCTTTGAATTTGATTTTTTACCTAAATATTTTAGAATCACTATAATCTATACAATGAAAAAACTTCTGATAGTCATTGGATTCTGAGTTACAGTAGGTTCGAATTTTTATTTACACGGGGGGAGGGGAAACAGCACCTTTTTGGGAAAGTATACGAGAAAGTTTAGGGGAGACCACTCCCACTGGTTGCCGGATGTTTCTGAAACACCCTGTACAACTTTCTTATAAACCTTTAGCAATTTATAATATAGTGTAAGCAATTTTTTCAAAAAAAAGAATGGTAAATTTAACTATATTTTTCGTTTTCATGTCATATTAACATGCTTTATTTGGCATTAAAAGAAGGCTATTAAAAATAAACGTAATTCTAAATAGCCGTGACACGACGAAAACGACCCTTGAACAGGACTCATAGCAGGGTCGCTCCGTGCAAAAGTAAAAAATTGCACCCCTATAGAACTACAATGTAAGCATTCTAAAAAAAGTGTATGGTGTTTCCATATTTTTTTTTTAGCGAACGTTCAAAAACAACAGTGTAACTCGGTAATTCACACAAATACTTCTAATCACTTTTCACGTAAAATACTTCATTTAAAACAACAATTAGCAGGAGTATAATTCAGACGAATTTTTAGTTCAGAGAAATCTCTGATTAATTCAGAAACGGATTCTCAGTTCCATACTCAAGTCCTATACAGCGAGGTCTGACACTCTTGTTTGAGATGTTGCTGTTCGTAAATAGTTCTTGATTATTTTTAGTTTGGAAAAACTACGCTCCCCGGATGCAACGATTATTGGAAGAGTTAGTAAAATTAATAGAGCAAGCAATGCTCAAGTTTGGAGCAAAATTCATTTTTACTTTCTCGTATACGAAGTATACAAAGAGAAAGTATTGTAATCGTCAAAAAATTCGAACTCGAGATTTTGACGAATCTCCGCGTTTTAGACCTCCCTCATTCCGAAAAACACAATTTTGGAATTATGTCTGTCTGTGAACACGATAACTCGAAAACTATTAGTGCTACGGGAGATGAAATTTGGTATGTGGTCTTTAAACATAATTTTTAGGCTTCTATCAAATTTTGGACAAAATCCGTCAACGGGAAGTCTGTCTGTCTGTATGTTCGAGGTCATGCTAACACTATAACTCAAAAACTTGAAAAGCCAGATGGATAAAATTTTATACACAGTTTTATCGTCATGAATGTAGGTCCGTACAAAATTTTGGGCCAAATCCGTCAAAGGGTCTGTCTGTCGTTCCGTATAATTTACTTTTGAAGAGAATCCGTTATCTCCACACGCATGCGTACTGGTTACTTCTGTTCCCGTAATACGGTCTATCCTGGCTCACTGCCAACTTCTTCTCGAATAAAAGTGAATTAATTATGGAGTGTTTTCTTTTCATTTTTCTTTCACGCCGAAACATTTTCTCAATAAGAGTTGCATATTTGATTTGCGGTTAGTTTTGTTTTGTATATTTCGTAATGCATTTTTTTCTGAGTGGATTTTGCATTATTTTTACTCTGACAGAAAGAAAGTAGTTGTTAAAAGTAAAGTTATAAAGTAACAAACCAAAATTAGTGTCAATTGATTCATCAGTTCTGTTTCTCATGTTTTTTAATTTCTTAAGCACTCTGCCAATGTGCATGCTATTTTCAACTTCAACTATCGGTAGTAAATTTGTAACAATCAGATCGGAGATATCGCTGGCAAGCTAAAAGGCTGCTTAGATGTGTGCAAATCTTTTAGTAACTTACATTAGATAATTGAAATTTGGTATGTGGTCTTCTAATTTATCCACGCGGTGGGAGGGGAAACAGCACCTTTTTGGGGAAGTATACGAGAAAGTTTAGGGGAGGCCACTCCGCTGGTTGTTATCAATTTCAAAACTTCCAAAGGTGGTAAATCTTTTTCCAATAGAGAACACACTACTGATATTTCATCACAAAGTTCCAGGCTGTTTGTATCCAATGTTTCTCCGTCTGTTAAAATGGTTTCCAAATCTTTGCAATTGGCCAAAATTACGGAGGAACTTACATCTTGTAGTTCATATATATGTTATAAAAACAGAAGTAACTGTTGTGATATTGCAGCTGAGAAAATCTTTGTTCTAAAGAACTGATTGCAGTGTCAAACAGGTGGCAAAAGAATTTAATTTTGTATTTTGCCTGTGCATCGATTATGGACTCATCCTGATTTTCATAATCAAGTTGCCGAACTCGATGTTTAGGTATTGATTCAAAATTTTTATATGCATCTACTTCGGATGCCATTTCGCCAGCATCGACGACGATGGCAGTAAAGTGATTATCCGATCTCAAATGTCTAAAAAAATTGGAAAGATTATATATAGATTACTGGAGTAGTGCCTTGAAAGTTTTGTGGTCGTTAATACATTAAATTAGATTGTTTTATTCTTTTTCAGAAAATTTTCTAATCCATTCAGAAACTCAGTTGCGATTTTTTTTTTCTCGTCTTGTTTTTTCAATTTTGCGCCCCTCGACTTTTTTTACTCCGTGCTGGGGCACGGACTAACGGAGAACCGTCCGGCCTTGATCATAGGAACACAATTTCAAAAGAATATGTGCTCCTGTGCTCTTATCCATCACTACTGCTTTTGTAATTTTAGACGATCTATTTATGAAGTTATATTTAAAACCAGCGGGAGTGGCCTCTCCTAAACTTTCTCGTATACTTTTCAAACATTTGTCATTTCCCTTCCCCCTGCGTTGATAAAAAGTTCGAACCAACTGTAACCCAGAATGCAATGACTATCAGAAGGTTTTTCATTGTAGATTATAGTGATAGTAAAATATTGAGGTGAAGAATCATATTCAAAGAGATGCGTATGTATTAAAACTTCGCAATATTTTTTTTATCAAACTCTAGCAATGCAAGTTCCGCGTGCGGAGAAGAAAACAGGAGAATAGCTTGCTCATGCGCAGAGATTGCTTCCAGCACGCAAGTAAAACGAGACGCCCTAAATGTTTGCTGCCTTACAAAATCTCGCCTCCAGAATTGGTTTTTGGCAAACTGCCAAGTTTTCGGAGTGTCCCTTCTTTGTTCAGGTATTTCTACCAGTACGCATGCGCATGGAGTTGAACAAGTATGCGATTATACAGACCGACAGACAGTCAGCCCGTTGACGGATTTGGCCCAAAATTTTATACGGACCTACATCCATGACTATAAAATTGTGTACCAAATTTTATCCATCTAGCTATTCAAGTTTTTGAGTTATAGTGTTCACATGACCGCGGACATACAGATAGATAGACTTCCCGTTGATGGTTTCTGTCCAAAATTTGATAGAAGCCTACAAATTATGTTTAAAGACCACATACCAAATTTGATCTCCCGTAGCTCTAATAGTTTTCGAGTTATCGTGTTCACAGACAGACACACAGACATAATTCCAAAATTGTGTTTTTGGGACTCAGGGAGGTCTAAAACGTGGAGATTCGTCCAAATCTCGAGTTCGAATTTTTTGACGATTACAATACTTTCTCTTTGTATACTTCGTATACGAGAAAGTAAAAATTGCTAACAATATCTTCAAATGAAACAAACCAAATTCATCTAATTTGGGATGTTTTTGGTCCCGGCCAACCTCTGATTTTTAAAATTAAAGTAGAACACTTCAAACAATTTTAGTAGCTCATAAACTTCATTTATAAATAATCTATGATGCATGAAAATGCGTTTAATTCTTAACTACGAAATTCTAACGACTTATATCAAAAATGCTTTACGTTATAATATTACTCGGTATACTTCTTAAAAGCAGTAAAAAAAGAGATAAATAAAATACGTTAGGAAAGTCTTACCTCTGCATTCTCTTCTTAGAGTACTTAACTTTGGTTAATTTAATACTTAACTTTGGTTTAGCATCGCAAGTTATCGATTAAAAATTTGATTTGAATATTTTTATGATATTTGAATTTTTTTATTTGAACCTCCTCCCCGTTATGTCCTCTGTTTCTGACAGACCGTGCCCCCCCCCTCCTTGTGTTTCACTATTGACGATTTATATGGGGAATCCTAACGTTTGGGCGTAAAAAGAATTCCCCGTCTGCATCCTTAATCATAGTGTTTAAACTCACTAAAATTTGTATTTCTTGGTGAATTAAGGTTGTATCATTTTTAAAAGTTATTCAATACTGTTTTAAGTTTTTATAATTAACTCCATTAGCTCTTTCGTTTATGTAACAAATACGATTTTATTTCTTACTAGCTCAGTGGCGGCTGAGTTGCATGGCTATCTCGAATAATGTATATTCTCAGAGAGAAGTGAGGTCACGTGTGGCCTCGAATCCATATTTTTCATATACCCATCCATTTTTAAAAATATATCACTCTTTCCTAACAAACATAAGTTAAACACAGTGACACAAAAAAAAGAAAGTAAGTAAAGAAAATACTTTTTCCTATTTTTTATAAATCAAAACACACATTGTAAAAAAAGAAACCTTTTATACAAACCCAGCTTTTTGTTAAATAATTTTTTTTAAAGCAAGAACCAATAGATGAAAATTAATAATAGGAAAAAATAAAAGTGCCTATGTACTGATAGATGCCAACACGTGACCCATATCGTAAAACTTAAGAAATAAAGAATGATAAGAAAAAAATGAAACACACTGAATGTGCGAGGTAGAAAATACATCATTTCCAAATCCACCACTGAGGTAGAGTGCATGATCTTGTTAACCTTTTAAATAGATAAATAAAAAAAAGTGAGTAAGGTTCCCCTAGCTATCTTCCTTTTTTTTCATCTTAAAAAAAAACTACAAAGAAATAGAAACATACACACATATATTTTTAACTGACCTAACCTCCAAAAAAGACAGACTCCTTGACCTACCATTCCTAATATCACTAATCAAAGTAAACAATCCAGATTATTCACACTTTTAAGTTTTTATAATTAACTCCATTAGACCCTTTTCGGTTTATGTTAACAAAATGTACGATTTCATTTCTTATAGTTGTTGTATTTTGAAGAATAAATTCTGTGGGATTCTCTAATACTAACCAATAAGTGGTATTGAATTTAATGATTTTTCTTTCTAAAATAAGTTCTCGGTAAAACAAACACATGGTGTGTGTGTGGGGTGATTCTTTTGAACCGTTTGGCCAATTCTTTGTTTGTAAGGCATCGTATTATACTTTTGCTTATTTCGTCCTGTATGAAGGTTTTGTACATGGATTATATGGGAATCCTAATGTTTGGGTGTAAAAAGAATTCCCCGTTGGCATCTTCTATCACTGTATTTAGACTTATTAGGAGTTTTAGTTCTTGTTCAATTACTGTAATGTTGTTAGTGAATGCTAGTAGGTGTTGTTTTAAATTTTTGTAGTTAACTCCATGTGATCCCCTGCGATTAATGTTAACATATTGAACTATTTGATTTCTAAGAGGTGTTCTGTCTTCGCGAGATACTCTTGATTTCAGCAATAACAGATTGTCGTTAACTTGCATTTCTACCTAAAATAAGCTCTGTTAACATTGTTCTGCAATTCCGGTGTAAGAAGGGGAGATATACGTTTAGCTTGTTTGGCCAATTGTTTTTTTGTCAAGGATCGTAATATACTTTTGGTAATTTCGTCCTGTATGAAGGTTTTGAACATGGATTATATGGGGAATCCTAATGTTTGGGTGTAAGAATTCCCCTGCTCATCTTCATACTGTATTTAGACTTATTAGGAGTTATAGTCTCCCTTGTTCTAATTCTGTATGTTTTTACGTGAATCTATGTAGTGTGTTGTTTTAAATTTGTGTTAACTCCATGCAATCCTCGCTCGATTAGTGTTGCATATTGAATATTTGATTTCTAAGAGGCGTTCCCTCACTCACATTCTTGGATTTTCTAGTACTAATAGAGAAGTAGTATTTAATTTGGATGATTTTTCCGACCCAAAGTATATCTCTTAACAATGCTTTAAATTCCAGGTATATGGGGGGGGTTTCTTGGTTCCAGTTTGGCTAATTCTGTCTTCGTTAATGACTGAAGAATACTTGTATTAATTTCATCTAGAATGTATGTTTTTCAAGTTGGAGCGTTGGCAGGAGAAGACGCGGTTGGCACGACTTTAGCTCTCCAGCACAATGTAACTGGAACGAAGTACATCGA
>BGPR01008341.1:48681-64378 GCA_013235015.1 Araneus ventricosus | reverse complement strand
AGAAGTTAAAAACAATCCACTTTTTGAAAGAAAGAAGCTACTACTTATGACCATTTAAATCAGACTTAAAAAAACATTTTTCTACTCCACAATTTGGCGATTTCTTATGAGTGTTTAACTTAAGTCCACTACACTTTAAACATAAGCTAGCCCTAGGATAAGAGGACACATCAACAAAGGATTAGAAATGGGAATGGCAGGATGCAGGGAAGTATGAAATCTGAGTAAAACAACTATTGGTTCCAGCTCTATAATGGTAGTAAAGAAAACTCTTCAGCAAAAGAAATAAAATGATGGACCAATTTTTCTTTAGAAATGGGGTACATCTATACTTATAAAAGGCAATGTTTGTGTGTGTGTTTGTCTGCGATGTCCAGACGAAGCTATCGCACTTACAGCCATGAAATTTGGCACACAGGTAGTCGTAATGGTGACTGAACGCACCTCGAAGCCGAAATTTTAAAATTTAATCTAGAATTTTTTTTATTTAATGTTTTGTGTTGTTTTGGTTGATTTTTCGCACTAATTTTTCAATAGAATGGTTTCAAATAACTGTACGACAAAAATAGATACACCATCGGAAAGAGCACGCGATTTCCGTTCTAATGAAGTTAGTTTTGAATTTCTACAGCAATTTACTGAATTTTGAGAAATTTTTAAATAATACCCAGTTTTGGCATCAAGATGTTACTTTTGATTTTAAATTTGTTGCATCCGACTTTCTAATAACACTATTGTTTTCAATTTTTTTCAGCTTATAAGTAGAATGGTTGTGTCGGATTTAAAACAACAACGGTTAAAATATCTTTTCAAGTTTTTTTTTCAATTAATTTTTTTCTGGGCGGTTGAGAGTTATTTTTATGGAGAGAGCTCCTGGCACTGCACTTCTTTGGAACGCAGATGGCTGTGTGATTGGTTGAAGGGGAGGTGTCGTCATAACCTTGAATTGAATGACTGACTATTATTTTCAGCAGTATCTTAACGTATTTATTCATCTCGCATACTTAGCTTGCAGTATAATAATTTTCACGTTGCAATTTTTTATTATTGTTTATCGCGAAAAAAATAAGCGGGAAAATCAATGTGTATCTTTTGTTTTCAAAACTTTTTCATGTCATTGTGGGCGGTTTTTTTTTCCCATTTTGTTGAAGTCCTGATTCCACGGGCAACGCCGTGCGCATACTGCTAGTCTCTAATATTTTTCTTCTTTTAAGTCTAAAAACTGCAAAGAATAAACTTATGCCAAATAACTGAAGCAGTTATAAAATTGGGAACCCACTCTTTAATACAGTTTTAGCAAAACATAACAGAAATATTTTAATGCAACCATCTTTCAAAATCAATTATTGCATCATAATTGATTTTGGAATATTGCAGTCAGGGGCGGATCCAGGGGAGGGGCTATCGGGTTACAGCCCCCTCCCCCCAGAGATAAACCAAAAATCTTTATTTAATTTAAAATCACTACAACTGTTTAATCTTAATTTTCATTTTTAAAAAATAGTAATAAAATCGTGACAACATTGCTTTCCGACTTGACAGGCTCGAAAATTTTCCTACTTTTCTAGTCATTCCACTTGCACTTGTAGCGATGACGCGGTCAGGGCCGCGGTGGCCTAGTGGTAAGGTCTCGGCTTTGGGGCCGGAGGGTTCCAGGTTCGAGACCCTATTCCACTCAAGATCCGCCGTGTATGGGGCCTGTTGCACGTAAAATCATACGTAGTGGTCAAACGTCCTCCCGCTGGTGTGGCGTGGAAGTTTGGAGAGGGGGTGCCAGCTCAGGTGTCGTCCTCGTCATCCGACCGAGGTTCAAAATTATGAGGTCCGTCCCAAAATAGCCCTCGTGTTGCTTCAAAACGGGACGTTAATGTAACTAAACTAAACTAAACAAACGATGACGCGGTCGAAAATTTTTTTTGCCTGTTATTTCAATGTATTTATTAAATTATCAAAAGTATTGTAGTGTTCTTTATGATTCTTATTGTCAGGAGAGGAAAGCCTGTAAAGTTAAAGTGTTTTGGTTCACATAAGCCAAGAGGTTTGACATTCGTCACGACGATACAAAATTTTTACGACCTCAGCCCCCCCTAGACCCGAATCCTGGATTCGCCACTGATTGCAGTAATCACTTACATAGGGTTTACGAAATTGAACTCAAAATTCAGTAAATAGTAGTTTGTTCCCAATGGCATAACGGTGTCCAATTATGTATTAAAAACTGCCTACTTTTTCTCAAAATAATCTCAATGTGCAATTGTTAATTAAAGATTATTTAGTCACTTTAAATATTCACGACCAATTAAGTTAAATTTTCAGCAAATTACTCGAACATATTTTTAATAGAATAATATCATAAAACCATAGCTATGATGAATGAGATAGAGGCCAAAAAATATTTTAGAATTTAAAAATTATATTTTTAGGGCTGGAACAACAGTATTTTATTCAGTCTTCATAAGTTAAACATAAAAGCAAACAATAACATTCAAGCACAACAGAAAAAGCAAATCCCCAAACCAAACAGAATGATGAGAAATAGGGATAATAAGGATGCTAGAGCTCTTTCCATTCAATAAATTAATCTAAATTCAAGTTCATTGAATATAAATGAATTAAATATGCAAAAAAAAAAAAAAAAAAAAAAAAAACACTGATCAGGTAAGTCAGTAGTTTAGAAAAAAAAAAGAAAGAAGAAGAATCTGTTTTTATAGCCATTTTCACTAGGAAAATTTATAACACACCACTTAAATTTAAATATTTTTGTGAAAATAAAGCTACAGATTTCCCTTGTGTTATTATCAGCTTATGAAATTCTAATAAAAATTAAATTAAAATCAGAAGCTAAATTTTTAAATATATATATAAAATGTTTTCGTTGTTGCAGTCATAAAACAGCCGAGTTGTTCACCAATTTGCTTCATTATAAAAATATTTTGGAGAGTGACGGACATACCAACATCTTAGTTGAAGTTTTTAGTAAAAGTGTACAGAAAATCCCCGATTCTTTACTTAGTAAAAGTGTACAGAAAATCCCCGATTCTCTCAAAAAAGGGAATAACAAAATAACATGTGATCAAAGTGAAGGGAATATTGGCTATTTTTAATAAATTACGTAAGCATTTTAGGGAAAAAGTCTAGCGCCAAGGAGACGCATCATGATTTTCGGCGGGCACGTGAAAGCGATTAAAATATTCTTTAAGTAATAAATATGCCAAAACGAGAGATTTAATATACCTCCAGTGCGGGAAATAGAACGAAACTGGAGTTTAAGAAAAGTGATTTTGGAATAAAATTAAGCGAGATTATTACATATATATAATAATTTCGTATGATGTAGTCATTGAAGTAATAAAAAGGCCAACTAAAGAGCCATTTTTCATTTATTTATCAATATATTGGAGAGTGGTGGATATACGTCCATCTTATACAAGGTTTAAAAGCCAAAAAAGAACGAAAATCCCTATGTTTTTCCAGGTAGGGGATTAACATATAGACACATGATAAAAGGAAGAGAATATTAGCTATTTTTAGTAAATTACGTACGTGTTTTAGGGAAAAGGTCTGGCGCCAACAAGTCGCTGAGTCATGATTTTCTGTGGGCACGTGGAAGCGATTTAAGTATTCTTTTAATAATAAGTATGTCAAAATGCGTGATTTAATATACCTCCAAAGTGGGAAATAAAACGAAACTGGAGTGTAAGAAAAGTGATTTTGGAATACATTAAGACTTTATAACATATAATATTAGAATTTGAAATAAAATTAAGTGAGATTATTACATATATATATATATAACGTATCCGTGGCTGTAGTCGTTGAAAATAAACACAGGCCGAGTAATTAACTAATTTCTTTTTAATATCGATAGCAGAGTTGTGGATATATGGCCATCTCTGTTTAGGTTACAAGCGAAAGTGCACATAAAAATTCCCGTATTCTCTCGGATAAGGGAATAACATATGGACACGTGATCAAAGTGAAGGGAATATTGGGGTTTTTAATAAGTTACGTAGGCGTTTCAGGGAAAAAGTCTGGTGCCAAAGAGACGCCGTCATGATTTTCTGTCGGCACGTGAAAGCGATTAAATATTCTTTTAGTAATAAATATGCCAAAACGAGAGATTTAATATACCTCCAGTGCAGGAAAAGAATGAAACTGGAGTTTTAGAAAAGTGATTTTGGAATACATTAAGATTTTAAAATATATAATATTAGAATTTGGAATAAAATTAAGTGAGATTATTACATATATATGTAATATTCTATATATAAATAGAAAATGGTATTAATATTGAATTAATGGATAAAGTGAAACTTGGTTACTTTAAAAAAAATTGGTTAATAGAAATTTCAGAGCTCCAGCTACACTAAATTTTTGGGATAAAGGCAAACAAAACAAAAAAGGACACATAAATATGCAAGCATAATAATACAGGAGCCACAAACCAAATAAAAAGCCTTTACAGAGAAAAAACAAAAACAAAGATAGACATTACGAGATGAGCCTCTCAACCTTGTAAATAATTGACTTATTAATTTAATAGGCACTTTGTCGAGTTATTTGTATATTTTATTGATGGTGTATAGATCTTTTAAATGAGTTGCAGTCGTTTAAATCTGAAAGCCTTTTATGCGAAATCTTCACATTATATTTAATGAATGAATGGTAATTTTAAAACCTTTAGAAGGTATTTTAGGTAAGTCCAAGCTACGGCCATTGCTGAAATCTTGTGTGCAAAGTAGCATAGATTATGCAGAAGTGTCAAATGTAGGAAGACGAAGAGGGAAATGCATTCACAGCTTTCAAAATGGGAAAATCCCCCAATTTTTGCTAGTTCAGCAGATTTACTGGGGTTCAGGATGCTAACTCGTACACAAGTTCAATCTCGTCTCATACAGTGAAAAGTTATAACAATTAGATTTTGAGAGGTGTAGACAAAACTGAAGGTTCGCCCAATTCACAAGTTAACACAGAAGAACTTTTATCTTTAAATTAAGTGGCATGAAAAATAATTAACGGTACTTTTTCGTTAGCCGGGCACAAATGTCGCCAATTGTGAAGTCGCCGGGCGTAAATGTCACCAATTGCAAGCCAAGTCGGAGGGCGCAAATTTAGCCAAAATTTGGCGGAATTCTACATTATTTGGCGATTTTTCGCTTGAACCCGGCTAAAATGATGTTTCCAATTGTGAACCAAATGTGAGCCAAGACGGCGAGCGCAAATGTCGCCAAAATTTGGTGGAATTCTGCATTATTTGACGATTTTTCGTTTGCGCCTGGCTAACGGAAAAGTACCTAATTAACATATATGAAAAATAAAATATAGTAGAACCCTGGGAATCTGAAGTTTCGGATAATCCAAACATCTTTTTCAATTTTCTGAAACAAAGCTAATGATTATTCCTAACTTAAAAGAAGCATTTGAATTTGTATTGAAGAATGAACACAGCACCTTAACGAGAAGAGACAAAATCGGTAATCTTCTTTTGACTTCAGGAACTAAGCCTGCTTGACGAGGTGAATTGCAACTAGCTCTTTCTGTACTCTTTTTACAGAGTCCCCAATGTCAATACTCTACTGAGGTTAAATTTTACTCTACGGTGCCCACTTGCTTCGTTCCTCTTAGGATCGCCAACTCTTTGCCGCCAAAAATGGAGAGGAGAGAACATTTGTTTTGGTTGCGCAATGATGATTTTTGTTGGCATTAGAATCATAAATTCTTATCAATTTCGGGATAAACGAGCTGACGCCATCTCGCACAGCAGAAAAATGTAAACAAGCTGTTGATAGTAATATGACCAGGGTTCATACTGTTTATATGATAGTAAAATTCAGGAGTTTCTAAGGATTTTTTCAGGAGTACAGTACAGAAAATTCAGGGGATAACGTGAAAAAAAAATCAATTGTAGGGGAGAAGGGGGTAGTGTGGACAATTTTTATAAAATTGGCAGAAAAGTATACTAAATATCAATTCTCCCATCTTTCCCAATTGCGGTGACTCGGTACATGCACGGTACTCTTTTGGCGCTAAGTAAGGTCAGAAGTAAGAATTCCGGATTCCAGCGACTTTCTATCAATAAGGAAAAACGGAAACGTCATATTTTTATGTTTTATCATATCTTCTGCTCTTCGATTGTAATTTTTCAGGAGACAAAAAGAAATATCAGGATAAAAAACACGATTTTCAGGAGTTTTCAGGGCCCTTAGAAAAAAAAAGCAAAATTCAGGAGTTTTTCAGGAAGAGTACGAACCCTGTATGACATCATCTGACGAGCGACTAATCAGATTTTCTTTCGGTATTTTCCAGTGTGCGGGATGGCATCGGGTATATGTAAATTGCCCAGAAAGGGTGAATAAAAGTGCGTATTCTTTCTCTGTGAATTAGTACTTGGTTGTAAGGACTGGTGTGTTTGTGTATTTTTGCAGTGAGGCTTTCACACTCCACAATGTTTCTCATCTGTATATAGCTCATAAATAAATGTTTGTCATCAGTAATGTTCGTTGCCTTCCGAGAAGTCTTCCACACCAACACCAAAAATGTCTTTAAGATTCCGCTGACACTATTAATGGTTTCCCTGCTGAGCCTTCAATGTCACTTGACGACGAGAAAAGCTAACAATTTTAACGAGTGAGATGTGCGCATGCGCGGAAATTCATCTTTTCATCGGTGTTTTGCGCATGGCGCGATATTACGATCCGTTTTGATTGCAGGGTTCATACTGTATATATGATAGTAAAATTCAGGAGTTTCTCAGGATTTTTTCAGGAGTACAGTACAGAAAATTCAGGAGATAGCGTGAAAAAAAAATCAATTGTAGGGGAGTAGGAGGTAGTGTGGACAATTTTTATAAAATTGTCAAAAAAGTATACTAAATATCAATTCTCCCATCTTTCCCAATTGCGGTGACTCGGAACATGTGCGGTAGACTCTTTCGGGGCTAAGTAGGTCAAAGTAAAATTCAGTTCAGCGACTTTGGGGTCTATTCTGGTACCTGGTTGGGTTGGAGGCGTCAATTTTCCCGTTGTTAGGATGCGGAAGTGGCGTCTCCCAACCTTTCAATAAGGAAAAATGGAAATGTCATATTTTTATGTTTTATCATACTTTTATTTTTTGCTCTTCAATTGTAATTTTTCAGGAGACAAAAAGAAATATCAGGATAAAAAACACAATTTTCAGGAGTTTTCAGGGCCCAAAGAAAAAAAAGCGAAATTCAGGAGTTAATCAGGAAATTCAGGAGGAGTACGAACCCTGTGATTGGTTTGTTCCGTTCATCTGTTTCATGCAATTGGTCGATCCAATAGAATTTGTTTTGTCGGTTGGATTTTTGTCTGATTTTATCATTCCGTTACGTGCGCTTCGTACAGCTGTTGTTGATTGTGGCATTGGTTCCCTTTCGAGGTGTGTGGATCAGGGATTGATAGCAAGCGGATACCAGTGTCCTAAGTGTAAACAGCAATTGGGCAATTAAAATAGGCATGTGAAGTTTTAACTACACTTTTCTCGTTTTTGAACATTTTCATTCACTTTAGGTTCAGAACTGTGCATGTTATTCTGTGTTTCCGCTTCTCAATGAATAAGTGAAGCTATTAGTGTCCCGCTTTGTAGAAAGCGAAGCAGCCGATGTTTTTTTAAGTTAAAAAAAATTGCCCGGTACATGCTTGAAATGCCGAAGGCATTGCGCGCTCATTATCTCCTTTTCAAATGAAGCATGCACAGTAGAGCACTGAAAAGTGCACTGCGCATCCAAAAAAGTGTTTGGCGACCGCAAATGAAATTGCGCCAAGAAAAATTGGCGAGAAGCAAGTGGGCACTGTAGAGTAAAAGTTTACCCTACTGCATTTGATATACAAAAAGTATTTTACTGAATTTTCAGGATAATCCAAATTTCTCGGAATATGCACACAGGACAGTCCCAATTATTTCAGATTCCTGAGGTTTTACTGTACTGCTTTTGGAAAAAGTCATCAATGAATATAACAAGCAAGAAATTTAATTTTGCAAAAATTTCATTCTGTACAATAATACGAAGAGTTGACTGTATATTATTGGAATAAATTCAGGGTTCCCATATATAATTACGTTTCATGCAAGACCGACTTTCGATTAGTTTAACTGAGCTAAATTTGTATGAGACTAGATTAAGAGATAAACAACCAGTCAAGACCTTTTATCTATTTATTTTTAAATTAGCTAAATATACAAAGAATATACTCAGGATATAGAGGACAACAAAGGAGAATTAAATAAACAGCATATCAGATACTAACCAGTTATGGACCATCAGTTTTTGAACACACAATAAGGCTTGATACCTAACATTGGGATCATCATGAGAAAGAAGGTGCATGACTTGCTGTTTGCCACCTAGTCCTTCAATAATGCTGAAATTGAAAAACACCAGGAATGTCAACACAAAAGAGGCCAGTAAAAATCTGCTGTCTGAATAATCAAAATAAAACGACCAGAAAACCTATATATGTATAATTATCTTACGTGGCGACAAAAAAGGGTCGAATTTCTTAATCGTCGTTTGGCAATAGCTCGCAAGTTTAGATTGTTTACATTTGAATCGGCGAATTTAGTTTGATTTGATCTTGGACAACAAAATTTTTCAAAATGAGTTTAAGTTGGCCAGTTTCAATTTCAGGGTGCGTACTCAAATTTGTAGAAAAAAGTAAGCATTTTTTAAGCACCTTAAGGGGAAAAGTAAGGACTCGCAAAATCTTTAATGCCGATGATCATCTTTTTTTTCTTCTTTTAACTAAACAGGATTTAAGTAATAAAACATACAGGAGATAAAGTTAGCACCTATCCTTCTGTCATGACTAGAATACATTCTCATTAATTTGTTACAGGAAAACATTTCTATATGCAGAAAAATAAACCAAAAATACTTATGCAACGAGATTTTGAGGTACAAAATTAGAATGCTAAATCATTAATTTCAATTACTTTTATACATAAAATAGTTCTTGCTCGGAAAACACGCAACATCTTCTTAAAAATAATGAGTTTTTAAGCACCATGATAAAAAATAAGCACTCTATACAAACTTTGAATAAAAAGTAAGCAGTTTTTAAGCACTTTTCATGACCGTACGCACACTGTAAATCGAAATTGTTGAAAACGAGAAGATAGGTCTAATGAAACTGTTGAGGAATCTTTCCTAAGACGATTCAGTCGGAATGAACAAAATAGAACCAACCGTTTTTGTGTATGGAACGAAGTTGCCAAGCTACAGGAACATGTGGGACTATGACGGGACTCTGTTCCTTTATACACGTGGAGAAGCTTTGCTCAGCATTATTTCAGTGAAAAAAAAGCATGCTTAAAATTTTGGTGTAAAAAGCAAGAATTTTAGAATTTTTTTAACAATTTTGAAAAAAGGCTATTTTCTTAATTTTATAAAGGTGGGAGAAAATAATTATTATGGGTTATAATTTTTAGTAATGAATCTGAACATGTTTAAAGCCATTTGCTGTCCTTTTTAAGCTAAAAGTTTGTGAAATGGGTTAAAAAAACTTTTGTAACTCAAATTTTCTGAGGTTTCAAAACGTAAATAACTACCCAGAGAGAAAAGTTATAAATTTTTTGGCTAAATAATTATTGCAATGAGCGTGCATACATGTGATGAAGCTTTTTTGAGCAACAATTCACTGAGAAGAGAGGATATTTAGAAGTTTGTTGGAATGAAGTTAGGGCTAATGAGGCTGATGAGGAAATATTCAATTTTGGGTACCAAGAAGTTTAAAATGCATGATTACTGATTGATGTAAATAATTTTTATTTGCAAACATTTTATAATTATGCATTTTTAGCATTCATATTTCTTCCTAATATTTACATATATCTGCTACCAGAAAATTTTAATTTTAGAAATTGATGATTTATTATTTTAGTAAAAAATATTAGAAGTTTATGCTATTTCAAATAATTTAAATAATCTTTTAGTAATTAATGTATTTATAATTTCCTATTACTAGCAGACACTCATAACTGTACGGCGAGATGGGATCACGTACTGATCCCAAAAGAATCACAACGTGATTCTTGGGGGTTGACGAGTGGAGCGAGTAGGGGGTGTAACCCCCTAGTTGTATATAAAAATTTGAAATTAGCTTACTGCTTTCCTCGAGGGTAATGTCGAACATATTCTCCAATGTCGTGTGCAGCTACACTCAAAACCAAAGGATCTTTGCTGGTTTCCAACAGATAAATTAGAATCCTGAAATGATTACAAAAATAAAAGGTTTCGTGTTTGGATCTTTAGTTTCGATGCTATCATTTCATCTTAAATATGGTTTCAGCAAACACGAGTATGGACAAAAAATGAAAATAAATGTGTAATAAACATTATTTCTAAAAAGCTTCAATGACTTACATATGGTTACAAACTCTGAATTGTTATTCAATAAGAAAATAATTATTTATAGAGATACAAATGAAATATTTCATTTCCCACATTTAGCCATATAATAAAAATAACCAGAGTATAAAAATTAAAGCTATGTCTTTATTTATTCTTGAACAGAAGTTTGAATAGTAGTGGAAATACGAAGAAAATTATTACATTCAGAAATTCCTAAACTCGTATGCTCAGGCAAGCATAAAAATAATGCTTTCAAATACGAGCATGAAAGAAGATGCATCCCTTCTATTTTTACATTTCAAACATTCCAATTTGCATAATGAATTGTCTTTGAAAACTTAAAAATAATTTAAGTTTTTATAACTTTAAATCACTATTTTTCTTTCTGATCCAGATTGATTTGTACCTAAAAACTGCATACAAAATTATGTTCTTGTAAAATTCTATTCTCTATTTTACTACTTTTACATGTCATAATATAAATCTACTAATTCCTACGCTCATTTTTATTTACTACTGAAAAGTCAAAAGCAATGTAAAGATCCAATTAATATAGTTCCTAATGCTATATAAGGAAAAAGAAAAGAAACATGAAGTAATGAAGAGAAAAAAAAATCTTCAAAGAACTTTTGGAGCAAATTAGAAAACTTATTAAAACAAAGGAAAGCATCAATTTTTTTTTTTTTTCAAAAATTACCTCAAGTATTTGATTGCATTTATGATAATGCATAAATCCATTCAAATACTTGAAGCAATAATTACACAGATGCAATAATGGTGAATAATGCATTCACCAGCTGTGTTTCTGACTGATTACTAATATAATAGCCCAGATCTGCCTCTTGGTAACGCTCTGGCGTCACCAACGATAAAACTCGTGCCACAGCAGTGCGAGACGTTAAACAGCATTATTTCATTGTTAGAGAACCTAAATTTCAGTAATTTTAAATTAAAAAAAGGAATTGTCGTTCTAATTTGAAATTTAATAGCTCTAAAATATTAGTGAAATATAATTTGCTATCGATTGATATAAATTTTATCTCGCTATGATCAATAGTTCCCGAGATATTTTAAATTATATTAATCATATATTTCAAATTAGTTTCTGTTTTTTAATAGAAAGTAGTAAATCACGTCAGTGGTATATCATGCGCATGATATAGTTTGGACGCCACGAAGCATCTCATTATTTATTGCAATTGTGATGATATAATTTGATAATATTTCTTGGCAACGTTTGACAAGCAGAGAAGTGCTTTGTTTTGATTAGAATTTCGAAAAAGAATTCCTTTGAAATTTTAACTTACGTTTGACAAGCTGAGAATTCCATGCTTATTGAATTATAATAAAATTGTTAAACAACGAAAAATACTTCACACGGAATGTTGTTTGCCAAGAGGTTTTTTTGAATAAAGAAATATGTAAGTAATATGTAAAAAAAAATATTTCCTGTCATAAAACATGTTTATTTTATTTGTTTTCAATCAATGTTAAACATTTGTCTGGCATATATATCTATTTAAACAAATCAAATTTGACGCGAAATCTCTCGAATGAAGAGGCAATTTGCACCCGTCATATCATGACAGGTGATTTTCTAGTAATATATAAGAAAAAAATAAACATGAAGTAATAAAAAAAAATCGACAAAGAACTTTTGGAGCAAATTAGAAAACTTATTAAAACAAAGGAAAGCATCATAAATTTGTTTTCAAAAATTGCCTCAAGTATTTGAATGCATTTATGACATACTGAATGGATTATTGAAATGTTTTTTCTCATTAACTTACTTAAGCAATTCGTAATTCTTCTCATTTAGACGAGGAGTATTTTCCCTCCAGAATTTCTCCGAGTTATGTACCGGACTCCACTCTAACCTTCCGCTCTTCACTTCTGTTGAATACTCATCGAAGGAGCTAAAAATGAGGAAACGAGTTAATCGGTCAAAGGCGGCATAAATGAAATAATTTCAAAACAATATTCTTTTCAAGAAGAAATAAATAAAATAACAACAAATATAAGTTTTAACAAAATAGTATAACAGTGTTTATGTCTGCTTTCATCAATACTGAAATTAAAAATATTATGAGAATAACAGGGGTGATTGTGGCTTCATGAAAAAATACCTGAAATTTTAGCGGAAAAATTATGTGTAGGGAACGGATGTGTATTCATTCATTACGGCGCAGATTCAACTATTGCATGCAATTTTTAATGTGCTTTTTTCACATAAGAAATTGATTTAATTTATTTTGTCTTAGTTCATGAGTTTTCAATAACATTCTATAACACACATGAAAAGAAACCATCAAAAATTATAAATAACATTAATGAATATATATAAGAATTCTTAAGGGACCATTCTTAAGTGCGGTATGGTGTGTTATTCTTAGTTATGGTATGGCATTTTCTAAAATATACATTTGGTTTGACTCAGCATAATCCAAAGTAAGCAACAAGAATAAATGAAAAAAAATTTCCCACTAAACCTGAATTTTCTTTTCCTGGTATGGATTATAATTTGTGTAGACCGTAGTAGAAGCCGACATTGCGTAGAAACTACGGAGAATTCGTAGTAGTTTGAGTCAAGTTTTAAAAAAATATTTATCGGGAAATACCAGAATTCCGGTATCAAGTTGAAGAAAATACCGGATTGCCGATATAATACCGGAACACAATCACCCCTGGAATAAATAATTTAATTTTATCTTTTTAATAATTTTATTTCCTCACCCTGCTACCTTTAACTGAAATACAAAATTTATATACACATATACAGGGTGTCCAACAAAGGACTCCCTGATTTTAAAATTAAATAACTCGGCAACGGAGATCGATAGAAGATTGAAACCGGTGGAATGCTTAGTCTCAGAGCAGTAAAAATCTCATACAGAAGTTTCAAAATTAGTCACAAATCTTGCCGACAGGTGGCGCTGTACGTTGCAATCGCTATTCAGAGTCCGAGAAGAAAGCTGTAAACTGTCATTTGCAAGCAATCGTTGCAACCACATCACAATCGATTCAAAATGTGCATTTTTCGTGCTTGCTTAGGACAGTTTACAGCTTTCTTCTTGGACTCTGAATAGCGATTGCAACGTACAGCGCCACCTGTCGGCAAGATTTGTGACTAATTTTGAAACTTCTGTATGAGATTTTTACTGCTCTGAGACTAAGCATTCCACCGGTTTCAATCTTCTATCGATCTCCGTTGCTGAGTTATTTAATTTTAAAATCAGGGAGTCCTTTGTTGGACACCCTGTAGTTTTTCAGTAAAAGCTATGAAAATACAGTGAAACCTCTTTGAACGGCCACCCCTCTTAATGGACAATTTTTCGTGGCACGGATTTTTCGGCCCACAGACCTAATGTTAAAATAACCCCTAGCAATGGCCACCCAACCCCTCTGAACGGCCGCCAGGTGGGTTCGCCCATCCCATTTGACAAACGCATCGGTTAGAGATTTAGTCTTTAAACCGAGAAACGAACTTGAAAAAATGGTTTTTCTCCGAGAAGGGTAAAAACTTAAAACAGTCACAAATTGTATCCTTTTTTGAAAAAATGTAAAAAAATTATTAAATAAAGTACTGTTTTCTCTTTAGATAAGTCTCAAACTTCATTTTAAATAAGAAATATGTGTCAGACTTGTTTATTTTATGTTTTATAGCAATTATCTTGTAATTGTAAAGAAAACCCTTCAGAGCGGCCAATTTTTCTCGGAACGGAGGGGTGGCCGCTCAGAGACGTTTCACTGTACAAATAAATTCTTGTTTTAAGTTTTCATTCAGATTACCTAATAATTTTGGACTTTCCCGTCCTCCAAACAAAAGAAATGTTATAAAAAAAAATTCATATTTACAAATAATTATACAAGATACTTTACCTGCAATATAAGGTATTTCTTAAATTTGAGAAGGGGGGGGGGGCATGTTTCCGTAATTACGCTTCCAAAAAGGGATACTGCTCAAACCACTAATTAATTTCAAAAACAATTCGAAGTAAGAACTTTAACCAAATAACTTGAATAAGTAAAGCATATAATCATTATAAAATCATTAACAGTAATTTCAATTGATCCAATATTTGTTTGTACACAGGGTTCATACTGTATATATGATAGTAAAATTCAGGAGATAACGTGAAAAAAAAAGAATTGTAGGGGAGAAGGGGGTAGTGTGGACAATTTTTATAAAATTGGGAGAAAAGTATACTAAATATCAATTCTCCCATCTTTCCCGATTGCGGCAACTCGGAACATGCGCGGTAGACTGCTTCGGCGCTAAGTAAGGTCAGAAGTAAGAATTCCGGATTCCAGCGACTTTCTATCAATAAGGAAAAACGGAAACGTCATATTTTTATGTTTTATCATATCTTCTGTTCTTCGATTGTAATTTTTGAGGAGACAAAAAGAAATATCAGGATAAAAAACACAATTTTCAGGAGTTTTCAGGGCCCTTAGAAAAAAAAGCAAAATTCAGGAGTTTTTCAGGAATTTCAGGAGGAGTACGAACCCTGTGTACATTTCAGGGAAAGCATATGTAAAATTTTATGCTTAAAAAACATAATAAATTAGTACTTTGATCCCAATAAAACAGAAGAAAATTTTGATTGGCACGGACAACCTCGGAACACCAAACTACTAACACAGGGGCCCGGGGAACAGTTTGGCTTAAACTCGAGATAATTTCAATTTTTAAATATTTACCTTCGCTTTTTATATTTTTAGCACATTGAAATAGAATTATTAGTTTAGAAAAAATAGGAATAAAAATGACAAGCCAAATTAAAAACGACACGAGTTTTGTGATTTGAGCCGAGTTTCAAAAATAAAGCTACCTTAAAAGATTATCCTTTTTTTAAGCAATATTATTAACCATTTAAGTGCGGCAAAGTGCTATCACGCTTCGCTTTCTACGTGCCGAAAATGCCGCCGCACTCAAACGGTTAAGGGGATACATTACCTTCCAACCTTTATTTTTTTTATTTGAAGCATTATTGGAAAAGTTTTGATTGTATTGAGACTTAACAATCATATAAAGCCATCTTGAAGAGAAAAAAAAAACCCATTTTGATCTGCTTGTTTAGTTTATTTTTTTTAAATTTTTTTTTTTCGAAAAATTCAATTTTTTAAAATCCTTACTACTTTTTCAAATATGAATATTTTTGCTTCAAACTTTATTTGCAGATTTACCGAAATATATTACACAAAACTGTGCATGGATTTTAAGGTGTATCTAATATTCGCTTAAATATAGAGATTTTACTGAATTATATGGTGAAAAATTAGGAAATTTAGCATTACCTCATTTTATATCTTGCATATAAAAAAAAA
>BGPR01008341.1:36086-48460 GCA_013235015.1 Araneus ventricosus | reverse complement strand
TGGTCATCGTAAATAAAAATCTAAATAAATTCTGAAATATTAAAGGTACAAATTTGACATTTTGATACAAGAAGTAGAACGATAAGAGCAATGAAATAAGCCAATAAAATGAAAATTGTTATTTTGGCCATTTTTTGGGTAATGTGTCCCCCTCAACCAACACAAAGCTGGTAATGATTTTATTTCAACAGCTGCTTTAAAAATTTCTATAAAAGAATGGAATAAGGAGAAAATGAAAGGGTTTACCTCAAATCCTGAATGCTGGTTTGAAGAGTCTGTGTCAAAAACTCAAGATCCTCTACGATATCGGGGTCATCAAATCTCCTGCTAGCCAGAATGTCCAACTGCTTCAAAACCTTACAATGAACCATTGCAATAGCATTATCTCTGCTGATGGCACTGTCTTCAGGTTTCTCGATCAAGTTCTTAAGAAAAATTTATATATTTTTTAGATTAATTTAAAAAATTGCCTCTTCTTTTCAACACCTTATAAACAAATTTTTAAAATATAATTAATAATACAGTTAAAATACCAACCCTTAGAGTAGCTAAGATTATTCTTGTCACTTTTTCTTTTGGGCATTCACTCAAGATATCCGAGAGAATTGGTATAACATTGAATCTAAAAATTAAAATATTAATAGATTTTTAAATTATATTTCCATACATATTTTATATCTAGACAGTATTACCAATATAAATTATTGACTTGCCTATATATTTTTTTGTACTTTAGAGCTTTAATTTATGGATTTGCATTTCTTCATATGTATATTTCTTGATTATAGTTTTTTTCATATTTACAGTTGAGTTCTACTTACAAATAAGTCCTATTTACAAATTACATGATAATGTACTTTTACTCCTTTAAAAAAGAAATTGTTGCAGATTTTGCCGGAAGCAATTGAAAACTCAAACGTGCAAATGGTACAAAATGCACACGATTTATCTTTTTTCGAAGCGATAATAAACGAATATCCCTTGGTAAATACAGTCTGGTATTTCTTTTTAGATTCTTTCGATGACATCAGATCTGGACTGATGGAAAAAGAAATGCACAGCAAAAAAAAATTTTTTTTAATATTTCGCCGATACCCCTAACATGACAAGATAGGCAGAAGAGATATACAAATTCTCACTAGCACCAAAAACCCTTGGCGATAGTCACTAATCAACAAGCTTGGACATGATACCGCAGCAAAGAGCTAATGAAGAATCCGTAGAGGAATGAAGTCACGCATTCAAAATTTGAGGAGAATGTGGTCGCAGGAAGCGCTGGTTTTTCCTTCGTCACTTTTTTACTGCTTTTTTTATTATTACTATTTATTTGCTCCGATTTCTCGAAAATACTAAAAAGCGGGAGGAAATCGATGAGAATCGGGAGAATTGGCAGGTCTGCATACAGGCTTAAAATTTTAAATCATTCAAAAATTGATCTACGATTTCCCAGATAATCTAAAAAATTCAGAAAAAAAGTACAAGATAAATGTTATTTTACAAATAATTACTATGCAGTAAAAAGGAGCGAAGTTTCCTCAAATTTCTATTCCCTGCACTAAATAAAAATATTCTTATTCTGTTAACATTATTCATTATAAATCTATTTAAAATATGTAAAGCCAAAATAGAGTTTCAAACTCAGCAACTACTATATGATGAAAATTATTTGATATCTATAAAATGACAAAAAAAAATTAGGACTGCAATTTTTTCATTTCAATGTGGACTTAATAAAGCAGACATTATTTACTTTTTATCTTCAGGGAACACTTAAAAAAGATGCAAATTTTTTTTTTTTTTAAATTTAATTCATTCAAAATCTGAAATTTATTTTTTAAGTATTTAAAACAAAATTAAAAACTTACACAAAACAATTTACTTCTACTAGTATCCTGAGCTCATTCCTTTTTTTTTTTTTTTTAAGGAAATAATTCTTTATTTTCTAATACACTTTTTCCAAAGAATGATTTTTAGAATTTTAAAAAAATTATGCCAAAAAGAACTGCTATTGATATTAAAAGGGCTCTTCTGCAAAAAAAGCCTTCTTCTAACATTACATGGAAACTTGGATGCTGTACCAAAACGTGGCTTTGAATATAGAAGCCCCATTTCTACACCAAAGATGCATTCACCTTTATCAAATCAAAAACGAAAACAAAAATGCAATCTCCGCCGAGAATGCAGATGTCCCCTTTTAACATCAATCGATTCAAATGGAAACAAAACAAAAAAACAATTTTGTTTTATTTGGCAAGAATTTAATTGTTGAATTAAAAATATCATTATTCAAATAGCACATTCTAATTTTAACAAATTAAATAATCTAGCCTTAACAATTTTTTTTATTTTTTTACATAATGAAGTCTGATTAACCCCTTGGCATACGATTTTATTTAGCCTCCTAATCAGATGCCACCACCCATTTGGAATATTTATTATTACAGGGTGGCTACAGAAACTGTGAAAAAAATTTCCCTGACTAAACTTACAACATTTCCCTGATTTACAGCAAATAATTATATTAGTTTCCTGGCTTTCTTCCTACTCAGAATCACTGTATGTGTACAACATACATTATTAAAAACACTTTTACCAGTTATTTATTATGAAAAAAATAATATATTTTTATGTGAAATAATTTTTAAAAAATGGATGAACATCCTAAAAAAAATCTATTAAAACAGCATATTACATTTCTTATAGTAAAAAATACTGGAAATTTTAACAAAATACTTTGTTTCTAAAACTGCATAAGAATTCTAAGAAACATTAAAACTACTCTTTGCAACACGAGTTAAATTTTATTAACAGTAAAGGTGATTATGATCTTTGCTCAAAACTTTAAAACAGTTCAATAACTAATTAGTGCTCTTTGGCATGAGTACCAGAATAAGATGTTGCGGCATAAATATAAAAATAGTATAATTATATGTACCTAACAATATATACTTTAGCAAAGATTTAAACAAGAGAAACTGCCAAAATATTACTTCAAATCTTTATTCTTTAACAAATCATAAGAAATTAATTGCTCTAATCAAAAACTTTCGCTTTTATAAATGAATAAAAGGTTTTTTTTAATTCCATTTATTATTACAAATAATGCTAGACATAAGATACTAATTTATAGATAATAACTCAAGAAACAAATAAATATTAATTTTCCCTGATTTTAGATATTTTTACGAATTTCCCTGACTTTTCCAGATCGATAAAATTACCCGATTTTTCCCTGATATCTCTGTTCTGTTGCCACCCTGTATTATTTCAATGTATTTAAGATGATAAGGATACTTGAGACATTTAAGCGTGTCCAGGTGATTTTTGTATTTAAAATTAATTGTTACTTTGACTTTATTACCAATTTAAATATCAAAAATTCTGTAATTCAATGCGCGTGTCAGACTCGTCATTGTAAGCGAAGAGGTTAACACAATTAAAAACAATAATTTGTTTTATTCTAAAAAATCTTCAATAATGTAATTAAAAGTATATGCATTCTTGAAATAATTAAACAATGAATTTTAATCATCTTTCAGATAGCCGTAAGAAAATGCATCAGCGTTTATTTAAAACTAAATGCATATCAGTCTTAATTTTTAACAAACAAAAAAAAATTCTTTTCATTTTTAAAATGAGAAAACTGAAATGGAAGTTAGTTTAGCAGGGTTCCCACTCTTATTGAAGGAAAAAATTCAACGACCTTTCACGGAAAATTCAAGGACCTTTCAAGGAAAATTCAAGGACCATAAAATTACATATTGTAGAAATTGTACAGAACTGAATTTTTCACTTGAAAAATTGTAAAACGTGTCAATACACTTGATATTTCAGTTGTTCTGATTTTACAGGAATCAAACTACAAATTAAAATAATATAAAAAATAATAATAATAAAAATAAGTTATAAAAAATTTCAAAAAAACGACCATGATTTTTTTTTTTATATTTGATGTCAATAGGACAAGAGACAGTGTAGAAGCAATAATGAATAACAATAGAATCTTCCCTCAAGATTGTCAGCCCTCATTGTGGTTCTTGAGGGGGGAGCAGGGTGCTCAGAGAACTATTTTACTCTGCAGAGGGTGATAAGCGGAGAGGAGAAACACGAGTGCATTCAAGGAGTATTTTCGGTGACCTTCATATTTCACATTGAGGAGAAAAAGGGGGCGGAGATTATCGGCGGTCGCTTAAAAATTCAAGGACTTTCAACGACCTCATCCTTTTTTCAATGACTTTCAAGGACTTAATTTCATCAAAAATTTTTCAAGGATTCTCAAGGTCTTTCAAGGACCGTGGGAACCCTGTTTAGTGTTCATTTTTAAATTAGGCTACGACTATTTTGAATGGACCTCCAATTCTGAACCATGGTCAGATGATGTAAAAAACTGCAAATACGAGTTAATATTTGCACAAACATACATGTGATTTAAAATACACGTGAAAGGAAAAGGAGAAATAACTTAGAAATACTAACTTGTTCATTTTTTCGGCCAATGTGACATTGAATGTCATTACCCAGACACAAAATATGAGCTGATATTGAATCTGATAGTTGCCTTTTCCAGCTAAAACAGTCACCAACCTAAAATATATGAATATGTTAGGGAAAAAGTACTATGCTAAAGTAATATTTGAATTATATCAGTAAATTTAAAATTGAATCTTAATACAATTTAATTTAATTTTAAATTTAATCAACTCAGTCAAAGATAAATTAACCTGGTACTTAGAATTGGAACTATTAATCTATTATTCTTTTGGAAGTATAAAAAAAAAAGCGAAAAACTATTAAATGGGTTTATAGTCAACCAAATATTATTACATTAAATACATAGATTTTACAGTATTTTAGAAGTATTGCAAGTACATTTGATACTAGGTTCATACACATTTCCTTAAAAGAAAATCAAGGACTTACAAAACCAAAAAATAAGGACCTCTAAATTGAATAAACTTGACGAATTGTCGCACGCATTTTTAAATAAAATGTCTCAATTTTGCAAATTCAACCTATTAGATGATAAAGTATAATATAAAACATAGATAGAAGATAAATTACAAATTTAACACAACAAAAATTCTTAAAAATATGAGTTAATAAACTGATGGAAAAAAAATCATGAAACTGGTAATCAAATTAAATATCTTTCAATTCCAAACATTTTTCGTTCACTTTTACACCCAAGGTATTTATTTTAATTTCTTTTCAATAATTGTTTTTCTTAGCTCATGCGATTGAATAAATAAATTTACGTCCTTTGACTTTTCAGCCTCATTAGCTAAATCATTTGCTTCCCCATTTGTTTGGTGTATTTGGTTTGGAACATTTTCTTTTGTTTTAAAAAAATCTATTTCCTCCTAGAGCTTTTCGTTTCAGTCTTTTCTTTGGATCTTTCACTTTCTAAACACTGCATGTATTTTGCTCTAGCTGAGGTGGCAAAAAGTAAGGACTTTCAAGGACTTTTTAAAAATGGGGCATAAAAATAAGGGTTTGTAAGGACTTTTAAGGACTAAATGTAAAAGTAAGGACTTTTAAGGACTTGTAAGGACGTGTACGAACCCTGTATACTTGAAATTAAAAAACTTACTTTGATACTCCATCAACAGCAACAAATGCTAGTCTGTACTCATCTATACGAAGCATCATTTGCAAACAACGTGCAACTGACTGAATATATTCATTATTCTGAAAGTAAAAAACGATTTCATAATTATTAGTTTTAACACATCAGTCAATACACTTTCTTTAACACAGCCTTAAAGATGCATCTTTCCCGATTGAAACATTTTGACTATGAATGATTTTTGAAGTACAAAACTAATAATTCAATTTGTTTGAATAAAAAAATTAATGAAAACTAATAAAAGACCATTATGTTTTAACTGAAAATAACTATCTCTTCTTGAAATAATATAGTTTTTTCCAGTAAGTGATAAAGATTAAACAAACTCAAAGTTTGTTGAAATGGCAATAATATTTATTATGCATAGATTAAAGCAACGGAAACAAAACAGATCTAAAGATACAGAAACAAACAATAAAATAGCTGTAAAACACAGATTAATAAAAACAACAGATAAGACACAGAAATCACTAAAAAACAGCACAACAATTTAAAAAGCACACACACACACACACAAAAAAAAACTTCAAGAACACAAAAGCCGCAAACATTCAGTCTTAAAAACACCATAAGACATATTAAGCACATCAAGATCATCAGAGTGCCTGTTAAAAATTTTGTAAAATTTATAAATAGAAAAATTATGTATGTAATTAAACCTGGTAAATACATTTACAAATAAACAACTCTTCCTCAGACTTCCAGTCGGCACAGAAAAAGTGATACGGCTCAATATGCCACTGCAATCAATGGCATCATTAATTAAATAAATGATTATGCAGGGTGTCCACACTTATAATGGTCCAATAGCTAATTTCTAAACTGTTAGAGATAGACATATAGTTCCAATTGGAAAAAGGCTTTAAATGAAGGGAAGAATTATAATATATGTTTTTTGAGTCACTAAATATATTTCTGAAAAAGTTACAAATTCTAACTTTTTATACGGTCTCCCGATCCTATCAGTTGTATTTAGTAAAATATTCTTGACACTCTATCATTTTGAACAGAAAAAAAGTCCCACTCTTCTGTGACTAAAACTGACCGAGTTATGAAGCTTTGAATATCGCTGACTTAGACCGTTTTACACCATTTCAATAGCCGTCTTGAAGACGATCCACCAATCAATGAGCAGCGCTTGCTCGACAAGGCCGCTGATTGGTTAAAAATCATGAAATTCAAAGCTCCATAACTCGCTTGGTTTTAGTCGCAGAATAGTGATACTTTTTTTTGTCTAAAATGTTCAAGTGTCAAGAATATTTCACTAAATATGACTGATAGGACCGGGTGACCGTATAAAAAGTTGGAATTTTTAACTTTTTCAGAAATATATTTAATGACTCAAAAAACATAAAATATAATTCTTCCCTTTATTTAAAGCATTTTTCTCAACTGGAACTATACGGCTATCTCTAACAGTTTAGAAATTAGGTATTGGACCATGCATATTATGAAAAGAATGAATTAAAGGAAGAAATGTAAAAAGTCAGATAAGAGATTCTCCATCTGATTTTAAATGGACACGGCATTACAATTTATAGTATATTTTTGTCAGCTCAGAACAACCAAACTGAAAATAAAATACTCTTAGCACTGCGAAACAAGTTATCTTTTTGTAACTTCAAGACTTAAGATTTTTGCTCTAGGTACAATTCTAGTTTGTGGAAACTGAAAACTACTCCAAAGAACTGTAAGAAAACTACTCAATCAACATATAAATCCATAAGAGCAAATCATTTCAAAAAGAAACATTGTTAACCCTCCACGTACGGCTCAGTTTTTATACTTTCCGGTCCTGAAATACGGGGCGATTTTTTTATATTTTGTTTATCTACGTATGTTACAATTCACATCTTCATCAGTTGTTTAAAAATAATACAAGAATTTTAATAGCTTTTACGTTTTCAAAAAATATATAATACGGCACCCGCTATTTCAGCGGGCAGGGTTTATAAGTGAAAAAATTCATGCGATATTTTTATTTTCTGATGAATATAATTTTTAAATATTTTGTCCCAAAAAATGTTACGGAAAAATAAAAGAAAGCGATCAGTTTTACTTTCCGATGAGTCTTCACTACCATTATCACTGCCCAGATTTATGGAATACTCCGAATCCGAATCATCAGCTTCATAATCAAGATATTTTCGTTTGTTATTCCCACATATAACACCGCTGACACTCGGCAAATCCATAACTTTCATAAATGCTTATCGCCCGAAAGAAAAACAAAATGCATGCAAGCTCACAAATACGCGGGGAAAGAATCAAGCAAGAGAAAAGAAATTCCTGAACCCTCTAGTGCCATCTAGCAGCGAAAATACGCATCAAATTATGTTTTTTTAACCTACACGGGGAAATAGCGGAATAGGCATTGAAACAAGGGGAAAAAATTTTTCGCCCGCGATTTTCACGCGACCCGTACGTACACAGGAACAAAACCGATACCCCGCTCAAATCGCGGGAGCTGTACGCGGAGGGTGAAAAAGTTTGTAATATTAGGTAAATAATAAAACAGATGTAAAATATTTGCGAAATAAATATCTAAGAATAAAGTAATCGGGAAAAGCAATATATTAAAACATATATTTAGTATTCATTTTATAATATCAAAAATTTAATATACTAACAGGTTGACGAAGCTGATCTTTCAACCATGTTAAGTAAAAATTCAAATCAGACCCATCCATCAGTTCTTTGCTCCAGCAAGCCAATTTTGCAATAATGCGACTAGTCTGTTGAAAAAAATTAGACATTTAATGCTGACATATAAATACAGAGAAAAAAAACTGAATAGCATAATTTTTTAAAACTTTTAAACATGACTGAAATCATAACAAAAAAAAACAGCGGGAGTGGTCTCCCCTAAACTTTCTCATATACTTTTTAAGTGGAGATTCGTAGTGGAGATACTTTCTCTTTGTATACGAGAAAGTAAAACAAAAAAACAAACAAACCTGAAATCAAATATCTGTTGCCATGTTTCAAAAAAATATTACTTTGAAGCAGGCGCGATAAAATAGGCAATGCAATGAATACTAAAGCGAAAATTCTGCTTTGGAATTGAATTCCCAAGAAAACAATTTATACTACCACAACCGTAACAATTGCAAAAGCCCGTGAAGAGAAGATTTGCTGAAATAATGAGATCGGTTTGATTTACAACAATAAAAAAAATTTTTAACAATTGATGCTTGAAAACATTATTTATTGTTGTAAATAAAATTTACAACACTAATAGATTGCTACCAATACGCATGCGCATGAGAATCGGATTAAAAGAAATTGAATATGCAATTTGAACGCCTGTTTTTGACGGATTTGGATCAAACTTTTATACGGACCTACATTCATAACGATAAAACTGTGTACCAAATTTTATCCATTTAGCTATTCAAGCTTTTGAGTTGTAGTGTTCACATGACCGCGGACATACAAATAGACAGACTTCCTGTGGACGGATTTTGTCCAAAATTTGATAGAAACCTACAAATTATGTTCAAAGACCACATACCAAATTTCATCCCCGTAGCTCTAATAGTTTTCAAGTTATCGTGTTCACAGACAGACATAATTCCAAAATTGTGTTTTTTGGACTCAGGGAGGTCTAAAACGTGGAGATTCGTCAAAATCTCGATTTCGAATTTTTTGACGATTACAATACTTTCTCTTTGTATACTTCATACACGAGAAAGTAAAAATAAGTAACTGTTATAGCAATTAAATTTATAAAATAATTTTTAAAATTTTATAAGACTAAATTAACACTACAAAAGATATTTAAAAAATAAATACATGACAGACTCCGTTAAATAAATTTAAAAAAAATTACATTACATTACTAAAATTTCCAATCTCTACTAATAATAAAGGAGAGGGTGTGTGTTGGCGCTCTACAGGTCATACACTAGACTTTGAGCTACGAAATTTTGGCACAAACATACTTTGCAGGGTGGGAATGTGCACCTGGGAGCCCTTTTCTGAAATTTTAATTAAAACGACATTTTTGCGTTTTTTCTTAATAACTTTCGAAAATATTACAGCACAAAAATCATTCTTACACTATCTGAAAGCACAAAAAATTACCTCTTCAATGGTATGAATTAAGTCGACATACAATTTTTTCTCCAATTTTAATAAATTTTTAAAAGTATTTTTTGGTAAAATTTACAACAATACTTTTCATTGTTGCAACACAGCTCAAACCGTTTTCATTGTTTAAACAAATATTTAAATGCCTATTTCTCTTTCATTGTTGTAATCTGAGATAGGATCCTAATACATTTTGTTTTCATATTTTATTTCATCAAGATTTTTGTGAAATCTGTAAACCAAGCTCTCCAAGATATTGCTTTGCTCCCAGGAGCAGAATTATATCCAGTGTTCTTCAACATGACCTCAAACAGTTGAAAACGGTCTGCAGGCTGCTTGTCCAAATTTCACGGACCATAGTAAAATGCAAAATAGATATAGCAATACTAATTAACCAGTAGAATCTTTATTACTCATTAATGACAAAACATCACATTAAAATTAATTACTTAAAACCAAGGCTTACATTCAGAATTTGAAATTCTGTCAATGACTTTTGAAGTCAGCTTTCAACGTGCCCGTTTTGGATCTTCAACCCGTGACATCAGCCTCAATGAAGGCGTGGCTTTCTCGTAAACCACGCAACGAAGGGGAGTTATTTTTGCCATTGCTCCAATCTCTGGAGGCTGTGTTACGTGAAATGTGAAGAGAGAAGGCATGGCATAAAGAGTGCCTCGCTTCGATTGTTCTGCAGAAAACATAGTTTCTTTTGGTGTGTGCATGTGTTTTTTTAAAATTAAGGATGAAATGTTCTGTAAAGACCGTGTTTGTTCTGCGATGTACGTCGCACTTTTAAGCACTTTCTGCTTACATTAAGAAATATATCCATTAAGCTGAATGGTTATGTTTGCTATGTTTTCATTCTGTTCTCAGGATGTTTTAATCCAGCTAACATGCCACTGGCCATAAAATGTGCTGCACCATTTTAATGTTGAAATCAAATGCATATTTTACAAGAGGAATAAGAAAGTGAAGATAGTGCCTACAACATGGAAATAGAGGTTACATGATCATGGTCAGTTATTTGACTTCATCAGGAAGATTTATGTAGACATTGAACAGAGGAGGTCCAAGGTCACTAATAGAGCATGAGTTAAATACCTACCACAATCTGAAGTTTAAAATTACATTGTTAAGAGAACCATGAATATAAAATGATGCAAGATTCAACTGAAATCATATTCCCGGCGAACAAGCTGGTTGCCGAAGGTGGCTTATAAATAATAATAAATTAATAATTTTGTCCTTAGGGGTTTCCTTTCTTCTTTTTAATCTTTAAAAATCAAACAATCAATTTATTTATTGTCAATTACCATATTTGTAATGAAACCATCCGGTCTATTTAATAGACTGAGAAATGGGCTCCACAAAGAATCACTTTTCTTTTTTGTTTTTGTAGGCTTAAACAGCTCAACTCTAGATTTGTCTTCCTGAAAGAAGAAAAAACAAAGGATTATCAAATCAACACAAAAAAAACAAATTAATAATTATAATTATGGTAAAAGTATCCATTCTATATATACCTGCAGCATGTCATCAATCATTATTAGAATATACTGCAGAGTTTGGTCTTTGGAAATGTGACCAAGTAAACTCAAGAAGGTTTTAGAACATTGATGGGCTTGAGCTTCTAGAATAGCATCTCTGGATTTCTTATCCCTTGCTTTATCAAAGGCAATTATAAAGTTATAATCATCTTGGGAAATCATATTGCTCCTATATGAAAACAAGAAAAGTGTCATTGCTTTAATTGAACTAAAAAGGATCATTCATGCTTTTTAATAATAATAATACATGCCAGCAAAATAAATGTTTTTAGATCTTATCATCTCTTATCTCATCAAACATCAGCCTCTCACCCCATGCCTTGCTACCAATTAATAATGAAGCCTGTACCAGTTTAATGGTTAGGCCAAGGCAACTATGAGGTATAGCAACTAACACTAATGATTTCTACCTTAGTTTCTGAAGTACCTTTTGCAATTTTATTTCTTTATTAAATTAATGTTACAAGCAAAAACAGGTGCAGTAAACTTCATATTTACAAAATAATAATAATCTTTTAGGATTTTTTCCCACACCAACTAGCCTATTACTTTTTTTTAAAAAAGACTTTATGCTTTAAAAAATGGACTTTTGAACTGAATGAACCACCTTTTCCATATGCAACTGAAATCTTAAGATTTACACAAGGAATATTTTTTAAAAAAATGTACAAATAAATATGAACAATCAACTTTACAGCTGAGCTTGAGAAATGGAAAAGGATTGTTAAAGGAGGGTTGAACTAAGGGTCACAAAAATCTTGAAGTCACTTGATCATATTTGATTCTTTAATATCGGTGAGCAAAAATATTTAAGAATACCCTTTTAAATTTCATTATAAAGTTTTTCAATGGAAATAAATGAAATTAATAATAAATAATTTTTTTTCCATATACAATCAGTTTATATGCTTTATCTCCCAACTATTTGAATTAGTGATCACAGAGAATCACCAAACCATTGCAGAAAAAGTTTGAGGCTAAAAGGGGGATCATGAGTGAAGAAGTTTTTCCAATAGAAATAAATAAAATTAATAATAAATAAATTTGTTACCATATACAATCAGTTTATATGCTTTATTTCCCAACTATTTGAATTAGTGATCACACAG
>BGPR01008341.1:0-36076 GCA_013235015.1 Araneus ventricosus | reverse complement strand
AGTTATTGCGTTCAGAATTATGCAATTAGACAGACAGTCAACCTGTTGACGAATTTGGCCCAAAATTTCATACGGACCTACATTTCTGATGATAAAATTGAGTATCAAATTTTATCGATCTAGCTATTCAAGTTTTTGAGTTATAGTGTTCACATGAACACCAACAGAGAGACTTCTCGTAGATGGATCTTGTCCAAAATTTGATAGACAAAAATATTTTGTTTAGAAAATTTCCTACTTTTATGCAAAAAAGTAAACTTTTGTCAATTCAGAAATTAAGTTTACACTCAAACCATAAAGACTTCAAATGTATTTTTGCAAACCATCCTAAAAATTATAGATTATGAAATTATCAATTCCAATAATTAGATGCCGCATCAAACATAAATATCACTTTCTTTACATACATTACATATTTTTTATCAGCACTATATTTGAATCGATGTAAATGCAAATTTTTCATGCACTTTTCACTTCAATTAAGATATTTTAACAAAATACAATAACCTTAATAAGCTTTATTTAATACATATTAATGAAGAAGGGCAATTTCGATAAAAAGAGACACACCTTACAATTCTTAGAATTCTATTCAAACATTATATAAATTTTCTAAATTTCATTTGTTATATTTTTATTATATCAAAATTTTATCAGTGCATAAAAATGTACAGCTTTATTATAGTTCATATTTTTAAATCAAGAAATTACTAGGCAAATAATTTTATTTTTTCATTGTGCAAATAACCTTTGTATAATCAGTCAAAATATTTGCTAGAAAAGTTAAATGAGCTATGAAAAATATTATTTTGAGACAGAAATATAGGATACATATAATAAGGTGGATAATTTTATCTATTTTCAAAAATGTATTTTTAAGCTCCACTCCCCTTCCACTTTTTGAATGCTAGTTAAAAAATAGATTTAAATTCAGAATCAAAGAAAAGAAAGAAAACACATGACTGAAACTATGCTCTTGACTGTAATGAAAAATTTCAACACCTAAAAGGCTTTATGATACAAAGCGAGATCATAAAAGTAGGTATTTAAAGAACCTTGATACTGTATTAAAATAAGTCTATATACTTTCAACAAACCTTCTTTTTCTATATCATCGGACAACGTAGATAATTTTGTATTCGACGATAGCTCCATTTTGAAACAGAAAATACAAATACAGGTGAAAAATATAACTTTTCTTTTCAATAAAGAAGCAAAAATCGCTTCTCACTCAGCTGTCGAGAAAATCACATGACAACAACAAAGGGTGTTGCCAGAATAGTAAATTATGCAAAATAAAGCAAAAGAATTCAGCAGCAAGCAAAAATTAAGTAGCCAGCAAAGACTGCTATAAAATATTGTCTAAAATTTAAATTTTTCCATTTTTTTATTATAAGAATGTTTTCTCTCATACAAACAGTTTATACTTTTCTGCAAAAAAAAAGAAAAAAAACACTAACAAATCGAGATAAGATCTGGCAACGTCCGTACTTTTGTTTGGATATTTGTTTGTATTTCAAGTGTTTCGTTTTGAGGTTAAAGTTTAACATTGATTGCAGACGTAAGATAAACGAAATTAAAAACAAGTTTCGTTTTGGGTTAAAATCTCTCAAATTGTTAGGAGTAACGAAGAAGAAAATTTATTTGTAAGTTTTGATTCATTCTACCTTATGCGTTTTGAGAATTGCATTATTTTTTGATATTTATTTACATTTCGGTAGAATGTCACGTGGGATGGAAAATTAAAACTAGAATTAATCGCTTATTATAATTTTTCAGATAAGAAACTGATATATTTTAACAGTTATTTGCGACAAATCGATATTGTAAGTCTTAAAAATAAAACATCTACTATATAATATGCAGTTAACCATATTGATGTTTCGACAACTGAATTCATGCAACAACAATAAAGATGTTTTTCTATTAAAGAAGTTATTTTGTAATTAAATATTCAGCTCATTTTCGAATATTTGAAATCTTAGAACTCGGGCAACAGTAAATGTTTTTAATACAAAGAACAATTTTAAACATAGTCTTTTATTTATACAATTCTACAAATTTAGCCATAAAATTTTGAAACTGGATCACTTAAAAATTAATAACTTGATAACAATGTTTAATTAAAAACTTATTAAACATTGTTCTATATAAGAACACCAGAGGAGATTTTGAATCTAATGATCTGAAAACATATGCATGGATACATCATGTCATAAAAATACATGAAAAGTATTATGAATTCATCTAAAAGACCTATTTGTTCCTCCCCTTTCATGAAAAGTTCCTTTCCAATCATATGAATTGTCTCCTCCACAAGGTCTGCATGCAGGGGTCGATCCAGGTTTTTTTTAGGGGCCCATTTTTGTGAAAAAAAATATTTGTGTGAAAAATAAAAGGTAAATGTGGAGTTTACGGTACCCACCTGTCTCTCGCCAATTTTTCTTGGCGCAATTTCATGTGCCGTCTCCAAATACCGTTTTAGATGTGCAGTGCGCTTTTTATTGCTCTCTTGCGCATGCATCACCTGAAAACGCGAGATTGAGCACGCAATGCCTGCGGCATTTCACGTGTGTACCGGGCAAATTTTTTTAACTTAAAAAAACTTCAGCGGCTTCGCTTTCAGCATAGCTGAATAATCTTATCTTCACTTATTCGTTGAGAAATGAAACACTCAGAATAACATACATGGTACTGAGCCAATATTTAATCCGAAAGATTCCGTACAAAGTTTTATTCAAATTTATCGACCAATTGCATCGAAGAGTTGAACAAAACAGTCCAATCGAAACGTGGCGCAATATAGCCTGATAAACAAAACATAGATGAAAAGATCAATTTGTGCGCATGCACGCTTGTCACTCGTTAAAAACATTTAGACGCACCCAAAAACAAATGTTCCCTCATCGCCGTTCTTGGTGGCAAAGAGTTGGCGATCCTAAGAGGAACGAAGTAAACTCCACATAAACCAAATAAAAATATTTTTGTGAAAAATTTCAGTCATATTTCTATATTTTACGTTTAATATCAAAAGTGTTTCATTGAAGAAACATATGCAGTAATTTGATACAATACTGGAAAAAAAATACTATTATATATATTTTGTGCAATGATTCATTCAAAAAAGGAGTCAGATTTTTAAAAAAATAGTGGTTTATTACCATTTATTGTTAAAAGTATGTTAAAACATTGGAAATTTCTGTTAACGAAACACTTAATTATGCGGAAATGCATCTTCGCTTTTAAAATCGATTTGATATAGGAAAGTAAGAATACCTAATACTAGGCAAATTTTTGAGAATCGCTGTTTGGCCGTGGAAAAATTTTAAAAAGGTGTCATAAAATGAGATTTTGTAAAAGGGACGTTTTTACGAATTTGAATTTTGTGAAGGGGCCTTTTTTGTGAATTTGAGTTTTGTGAAGGGTCCGACAGAAACCAGACTAGGGTGGTTTCGGGTGCCTGGCTGAATTTTTTGGAAAAATGTAGTTTCTTTCTTTGTTGACAATTGATTGGGCAACCATAGGTATCGACCTCCTGGAATTTCTGTAAAGAATGTGGTGTTTCCATTCTGTTTTTGCGAGCACTCCAGATTTTGAGGCAATGGAATTCTCACTCTAGCCAGATTCAGAGAGTTAAAAAATAAGAAATGTAGAATAATAATGAAGTTTGAAATCTAATGAATATTAAAATTCTTGCTTATGACGTTGTTATTGCTTAGAATTTATAAAATTATTACATGTTTATCTTTACCTTTTAAACTGAAAAGTTATAGAATTTATAGCATTTTTTTATCACAAATTCTTAGTAATCAAAATGATTGTTTGTAAATTAAATTCCTATAATTACAAGATTTATGTGAATCAATAAATATTTTTTGCAGGATAAGTGCAGATTACCATATATGATTCAAATAATTTGTAACAAATTATATTTCTATAAAATGGCTTAGTTAAGAACTTTTTTATATAAAACTGATCTGCACTTAATGATATATGCTTAACATGCATTAATGTTTAGATTTTTTTAAAGTTTTAAATATACTAAAGAGCTGTTCCCCTGCTCACTTCATTTGCCAAGTCAAGTCATGAAGTTTGCAAGTATTCAACCTGATACTGCAAGATTTGCATTTTCGTTGCCAGTGTCATTTTAACACTTCAGCACACGCACCCATTTTTGGAACATTAGCACATGTGGAGGGGTCATTTTTACCCCAAATTGTTAGACACTCACTCCTTACTTTATTGGCTATGTGTACACGAATAAAATACGGTAAAAGCATAAGAAATTTTTTTTTTGTATAAATAACTTGTATTTAATGCACAAATGTGATTTTTAATACGAAAAAGGAAAGTTGAACATATCTCCTTTTTTCCATACTTTTTCTGTATTCTTTTCTTCTCTGCTGCTCACGTCCGTTTGCTATCATAGCCAATAACGTTAAATGAATCTGAAACGCTAGCACACGCACAGGTCAATTTGACCCTAAGCCCTCCAGCAAAAAGGGAGAAACTCCGTTTCACTGGTTACTGCTGTTCTTATCTTCTTCTAGCTACCCCATGAAGGTACAGGAAGTAACAGGAGCAAGTTTTTAGAAATTTTCAGAATTTCTTAACAAAAGAGAAAGGGTGGGGTCAGAAAGACCCCATGCGTGTGCTGACGGGTTAACACATTCTTGGCCAGAGCATAGTGTTGCACTAAGTCTTACTGTGGGTGTATGGTGTAAACAGTCCAACTCGCAGGATAATGGAGAATGAAGGTTTATTTACAAATACGCAGGAAAACACGTAGCACAGGTACAGGAAACAATAGTTCTTGCACAGATTACCAATGTAAACAGACAACAATTCGCAGGTAATAACAGTTCAGCACTTTGATATCTAACAGCACAAACAGTCAGCAAATAACTAATGACTAGTAGACCATAACTGCACCTTCAATAGCGCTCAACTCACCAGCTCGCATCCCGGGTAGAACTCCAAAGGCATTCGTACTCCAAGGCAATCCCAGTCGATAAAAAGACGCAGACGAACAACACACCTCTGATCTAGTCGCCGTCCTTAAATATTCTCTCCGACAGGCCGTTACGTCACCTGGTGTTTTTCTCGGGTATTCCCTTTCCTAGTAGAAATATCGGAAATGGTTGCTTTTTCGGGAATCATCTATTTGTCGCCAAATCGCCAAGTTTGTCGCCAAGGTCAGGAGTGCCATAACAAATGCTTAGGTCACTCCATGCTTAACCTTGTAAAACTCTCTTCCCAGGCATAAGACTTGCATTGCTGGGAAGCGGCTTTCCATGTTTGTAACAATAGATTCTTGGCCAGTGGCCTAGTGAGTTGAAGAACATGAATCTGAGGATGCAGATTATAAGTTCTACTTCTGGTTGTGTTTTAACTAGCATTGTTCTGGCAAAAAACCGTAAACCCATGTGTCATTAGTAATGAATTTCTCAAATTGTTTTAGGAGGGTTGTTCATCCACTGAAATGAGACTGAGCTGTAATTCAGCAGCCTAAAAATTTACCAGCTGATTTTATTTATCAAACCAAAATGTATTTAACCCAGAGAACGATGCCTCATTAACGGTCACTAAGATGCTAGTCAGAATCATCCAAACTAAAATTCAACCTGCTACTAAAATCATTATATTTTTTTAGTTGGAAAAATAGCTTTTTGACTTTTAAACTCTGTGAAAAATTGTCCAAATTGATAACAACTTTTCAGGAGATCCACACAAATTTACTTATGGAGAGTTTAAATTAACTGGACATTACGGCAACAAATGGACACCTCGAGCTGATAATGGTAATAAGAACAATACTAACATATATCATGATTGTGTCGTGACACACACACACTGGTCGCCTTCTCCTGAAGGAGCAGCCAAAAGGCTAGCAAGAGAAAAAAATAAGGCAAGCAGCCAGTAATCTCAAACTGTAACCTAGAGAAAACTATTTCAGACCTTTTGTATACAGTAATATTAAGAAATTTACATCTTCAATGATATGCTTATTTGGGATCAATGGCATTTAATCAAAGTATCCTCATTCCAGTTTACCATCGCAATCCTGACCAACTAGAGCCAACAAGATTCGAAATTATGTTCAGTTGATGCTGCTCGATAAAGAGGAGAGATTTATTCCCAACACAAACAAATTGCAGTGCTTATAAACCAAATCTACCCATTGTCCACTCAATAAAGACACTTCAGAGGTTCATCTGTATCTCACGGAAAAGTGTGCGCATTTCGACTAAATATATTTGTACACTCTACAATTAAATGTATCTTAGAGTAATTAACTCTTCTACATAGGCTTCTGTTCATCTTTCACTGGTCCTTGTTCAGGTAAGCATACAATATTACGTAAATGAATATTTTGCCTACAATTTTTTTTCTCCACTCAATGACCTCTTTGTTCAAAAAAACAATTCCAATATTCTCATTTCAGAATCTCCTCATCTTCCTGATTATCATGTTCTGAGAAACTCTTACATGATCTGAAAAATCTCTTTCTAAAACATGCTCAGGCCTTGTCTTTTGTCAAAGTCTGATCTTCATCAGCTTAACTCACAAGAAGTGGTGAAACACTTCCTTTTTCTTATAGTTTGTATCAGGAGAAACAGTTAAATACTCTGACTGAAGAATAGCAGCTGACCGTATTCGCCACGTTATAATAACTAGTTCTGACCAAATGGAAAGACGTGAGGGTCACTTTAAACCCAGTAACTGACCAAACGTGTAGTTGGGATCAAAAAATCCCTGAAATACTTTCTAAATGCTAAAAAAGCAGAGGGAGGTGACTAACTTAGATACTGATAAGAAAGGAAAGAACAGGCTAGTCTCTAGGAATCTGAGCTTCCGAGTCCAGACCGATTAAATGTAAGCTATATATGTTAAAAAAGTAAATGTGAGAACAGGTGACTTTTTTTTTACCCTCAGTTTTTTTTTTGTTAGATATGTAGCTTCCCTTGACCACAAGCTCTCTTTTCCTAGTTGAGTCCTGACTGATAGGCACCAAATGACTTTGTACGCCTCGGTCTGTCAGATTTGTTAAGATGGATGGCCCTGCATGTTGAGGTTTTCTTCCGCAAAGCAAAATGTAGCCCAATTTCCCTTAAAACCCTTCAGAAAGGTAACCTCCCTCTATATATTAAAGCTAAGCGACTTTACCTCAGATTCTCAAGGTCTTGCTAATAGAGATGTCATATTGCCTGTTTCATGAACTTAACACCTCATAGTCACATGGGGTCTTTTGACCTAACTTTTCTTTGTTAAAAAATTCTAGGAATTTGAAACTTGTCCCACACTTTCTGACCTTCATAGAGCTAAGAAGAAACTAAGAAGAAAAGGGGTTTCACTTTACAGATTTGGTCAAATTGACCGGCATATGCTAATTTCAGCATCGATATGGCATGAAGTAAAATGTAGCAGAGAAGAAAAGAATACCCTAAAAGGAGGGGAAAGGATATAAGTTCAACTTTTCTTTTTCATTAAAATCGGATTTGTGTCTTAATACAATGTTTTTTTTATAAAAAAATGTTTATTTGATCTATATTATTTGTAAAAAGCCAATAAAATAAAGAGTAATAACAATTACGCTCAAAATACTCCTCTATGAGATGTTCCAAAAAAATGGAGGGAAGGGTTAGGATGGATTTTAGTAACATACAGTAACATGGATAACAATGGATTTAACATATGGTAATAGCACTACATGGATAACCCATGGATTTTATATGCTATACTTGATAACATGGATTTTAACATATGGTCATATAGCATGGATAACTCATGGATTTTAACATACATGACATTACAATAACTTCAATGGATATTTTTAACATATGGTACATAACATGGATAACTAATGGATTTTAACATATGGTACATAACATGGATAACTCATGGATTTTAACCTCATGGGAGGGCTATCGGGCTGCAGCCCCCCTCAGAGCTAAACCAAAATTCTTGATTTTATTTAAAAACCACTACAACTTTTTGTTCCTAATTTTCATTTTTAAAAAATAATAATAAAATCGTGATAACATTGCTTTCTAGCTTGAAAATTTTCCTACTTTCCTAGTCATTCCACTTGTACTTGTAGCGTTGACGCAGTCAAAAACATTTTTTGGTCAGTTATTTCATTGTATTTTTTATTAAATTATCGAAAGTATTGTAGTGTTCTTTATGATTCTTATCGTCAGGAGAGGAAAGTCTGTAAAGTTAAAGTGTTTTGGTTTACATAAGCCACGAGGTTTGACATTCGTCACTACAATAAAAAATTTTTATGACCAAGCCCCCCCCAGCCGAATCCTGGATTCGCCACTGGATTTTAACATATGGTAGACGAAGTGGGATCAGGATCAACATTAATAGTGCGTCCACAAAATCTGTGCATACTTAGGACCAAAACCCCATATTTCATAATCATAATTAATCATTGTCTATCTGTTTATGTGGGTGTGAATGCGATAACTCGGCTAGATGAATGAAATTTTGTATGTGCTATTGATGGAAAAATTGTAGATCTGTATGAACTTTCGCACCCAATTTATTCTGGCTGAGCAGTTGGGAATTGTTCGATTTTCTTCTCTACAGGAGGGTAGCAATCGCACTCTACCTTTTTAGGGAAAAATTAAATTTTTATTTCATTTTAGCTGCCTAAATTAGGAATTGGCTCGACTTAAGAACACGGTGCTGTCGCGAAAGTTGAATTTTCTTGGCGATTTCTCGCCGAATCTGGTATCCATTTCTGTTGTTGTGAGCCGGCAGATTGGCGAGTTTTGCGATGGTTGGCGCGAAGTTGCCGAATTTGGCGAGAGACCGCACCGTGTTCTACTCCCGGTTCATTTACATGTGTATAAATTCTTTTGCCCCCTCACTTTTCCCACCCAATCGCCGCTATTGCTTCACTATGCTACGAAGCTAAACAAAAAACGCACCATATTGTGTAAGTATTAAAAAAAAATAGAGTGGAGAACATTCCCTCTTGTTAGAAGGATAATAATGAGCAAAGGATAGTGACATACTTAAGGAAGGAATAAGAACGAACGAGACAGAAGTACGATCCCCGTACCTGGTCTCGGTAAGCACGTGGTTAAGGAACTTGGCTGTCAAATCTTCTATATCGTTTAACTTTACCCAAGCCACGTGGAAATGAAATAGCAATGCATTTTAAAAATTAACACATGGTATACTTACAAGGCGTATAGTCCAGTTCGTCCATCATAGTTTGTTTAGCACTTATTTCCTTCGTAAGTGAAAACGATTTCGAAAAATTCAACAACGGATTGCTTCCACTCCACAGTTGCGTCAGACGATTTTGGGAAATAACATTCACGGCGAATCTCTTCCGCTTTCGAAAGCAGTTTTAATAGCAAGAACGAAGAGGAAGTTTACGCGCGAACTAGCGAGTGATCGTTCTACATAGTTAGGGTTAAGCTTCAACACTCAAGATGGGATCTGAACTTCGAGGGTTGGTATAATGCTGATAAGTGTTTCTTTTGTGTTCTCTCCCCTTCTTTTTCTCAGTGTCAGTCAGACTGACCTTGGCTAATGGAACCAGTTTTGACCAACGGCCCTTCTCTCCATTCTTTTTGTAACAAGAAGGAAAGCAATTGCTTCTGGTCGCCGGAGGAAACCAAGGTATAATAATTTTGTTTACTGCTGTTTTTTCGTTGAAAAAATAATCCAAGTTACGTAATTGTGGGATCTGTTTGTTTTTAAATCTTACATTTTTTCTCTTACCCTTTTTTTTAATCTCCCGTTCCTTAAACATGTTTTCTCACGCGGGAAATTTTTTTGTTCGGGAAGTAAAGGGGTAACCTTGACCTTGGATCGATGTGTTGTAACTCTGGTATGGAATCGAGTGGTTTTAAATTCGTTTATTTTTTTTAATATTTCATTTTTCTAAAATGCGCATTACCATTTTAACTTATATAAACTTTAGTTCATAGAGACGAATTTTTTTTTCTCGCTTTTTACTTCAAATCCCTTTCCTTCTGAGTTTTATTTTCTTTCCCAAACAGAAAATTTTAAAGAAATGCCAAGAAAGAATCGGAAATGTACAAGTTACTAGTACATTTTCTATCATAGACTCAATTTTAGGTAGATTCCTTATAGGAAGTCTACCTGTTGCAATGATTCTCATAGCACGACTCCCGGAAAATTTCTGCAGATCTTCACCGTTCATGACCCCCTAGAACCCAAAACCACCCTTCGTTAAAAAGTTTAATATATATATAACGCTTTTTTTCATGTTATCTTGTGAATACGATAACTGAAGTAATTTTTATTTAATTTTAACCAGCGTGGTATATGTTGTAAGGATAGTGAAAATCTCGGTCGAGTTCGTAGATGGCTATCTAGCTTAAAGGGGGTTGGAAATGGTGGGGGGTTGAAATTTTCATTTCCCCATAAATTATTTACTATTGAAAATAGAAAGAAAATTTAAATTGGATGAATTATCGCCTTATCATCGCGAACAAGTTTTGCATTTAAACTTTTTCGATAGCTGCAGTTGCTTAGAAGTTATGAGTTGAAAAGTGATTTTCCCTTCCCCTTAACTTAAGAGTGCCTTTCAACCTATGCATGTTACCCCTTGTTGGAAAGCTCTCGTCATTTGCAGTCTCTTCCGCCCTCTTTTATTCTTGCAGCTCTAATCCTTATGAAAATAAAGGGTGAAATATACCAATTTATTTATTATTCTTTACCTTTGCCTTCCCAACGGGGATTTTTTTTTGTTGTTGTTCAAAACATTGCTGGTAAATTTCTGTAATTCAAGTATTACACTTCTAAAGTTTCGGAAGAAATTCAGATTTGAAAAATTAAACTTCAATTTCAGGTTTTCATATTTTTCGAAAAGAAGTACAGTAGAACCCCGCTTATCCGGTTAATCCGAACCGATTTTATTTTCGAAAATTATATGTAATTGAAAAGATTTAAATATACATACTAAAAACAAAAAAGAACTTTTTCTGCATGCATAATTTTGCACACATCGAAGAAACTAATGCAATTCGCCGTAAGATAAGGTCACTTCATACAGGAGCACTTCCATTATTCTAATGAAAAGGGGAGACATATTCTATTTCTATCGCTTTTGAATAAAAGAATTCAAGAGATAGTAGTACTGAGTACTTATAACTTACATTTTTTAGCACATATTTTTTTCTTTTCTATTTTTATCGGAATTTCGGGTAATCCGAATTTTTTGTAATCCGAACAGTCCCAATTAGCTCGGATTAGCGGGGTTCTACTGTACTCTATTTTAAAAATAAATGTTCTTTGCAGTTGAAGTCAATAAAATAAACGAAAACGATTTGACTGTTTTTCAGACTGTTCTTAAAGACAAATTTCGTGAAAAACTAAAATAATTTTCTCCGATAGAAAATTTATCTTTCATTGTGACATCCGAAAATACGGTGTCGAAGCTGCTCATTTTTAGAAAGTGAATAATCCTCTGGTTTTATTGAAAATGCACTTGCAACAACTGGATCGAGCAAAGGAACGGTGCATTATCAAACCAGCGGGAGTGTTCTCCCCTAAACTTTCTCGTATACTTCCCCAAAAAAGGTGCTGTTTCTCCTTCCCCCGCATTATCCAGAATCCAATGCCTATCAGAAGGTTTTTCATTATAGTGTTTGAAAAATATCTAGGTAAAGAATCGCACACTGCTGGGTTTCACTCTTGCCGTCTCAAGGACAAACTGACGTAATTCGGTCCTTTAGCGTGCACAGAAGATTGCTTCCAGTACGCATGCGCGTGGAGACAACGGATTGGTTTCAATAGTATATTATACAGACCGACCGACAGTCAACCCTTTGACGGATTTGGTCCAAAATTTTATATGGACCTACATTCATGACGATAAAACTGTGTACCAAATTTTATCCATCTAGCTATTCAAGCTTTTGAGTTATAGTGTTCACATGACTTCCCGTTGACGGATTTTGTCCAAAATTTGATGGAAACCTACAAATTATATGTAAATATCACATACCAAATTTCATCCCCGTAGCTCTAACAGTTTTCGAGTTATCGTGTTCACAGACAGACATAATTCCCAAATTGTGTTTTTCGGACTCGGGGAGGTCTAAAACGTGGAGATTGGTCAAAATCTCGAGTTCGAATTTTTTGACGATTACAATACTTTCGCTTTGTATACGAGAAAGTAAAAAAGAATGAAGGAAATACAACTCGGATATAATCATTCAAGCAAATGCTGCGAAAAGAAAATAACGAAATATTGCTTCACAAATCAATCGTAAAGTTATGCGTTAAATCCCATGATTTAAATAAGGTGACTGAAGATATAAAGGAAACCAGACCTTATGTCAAGCTGCGTGCATTCCCACCCCCACCCCCCCCCCCTTAAAGCGAGGTAATTTTATTTTGGTGCATGTACTTTTTTTGAACATTGTAACCCAAGACGGTAATTATTAATTTATAAATACAGTGGAATCTCCCTATAACGAAATCGCTTGGTTCCAGTTGAAGAATTCGCTATAGAGAAAATTTCGTTATACGGAGATTAGAGATTTTTGCAGTTATTTAAGTAAATGTTACAAACCTATTAGTATGTGCGATAAGTTCAAAAATATTTAATTATGACTTTCAATTAAAAATGAAGTAATATTTATTATGAATTTGTTAAAATTATACTAATTTTTATTGTGTAAACAAAATGCTCAAAAGTGAAGACAATTCACCGATTTAGAGAATAATATCTACTAGTACGGATAAACATAAAATGCGTATTGTCACATCCATTTGCTGTTTCCACTCCGATTCTTGGATTCTTGACCCGTAGAAATGTTGTTCCCTCTGTAGAAACCCAGGTCCCCACAACTGCATTACCCTTCACATAGCAATCTATTGTTATGTGTTATCGCTGGAATGAACAATGCGAGTGGTTCCAGAAACAGGCACGTGCGAGCGATTTGTTTGCGCAGAAATTAGCAACTTTCTTCAAAAATGACATAAATCGAAAAGATAAAGGTATGAAAAAATTCGTTATAGGGAGACAACCACTTCGTTATATGGAATATTTTGAATGTTATTTAACATTCCGATTAAAAATTTCGTTATAGGGAGACTTCGTTGTAGTTAGACTCTACTGTAGTATATTTTATAAATGGATCCACACTTATATTATTGTTCTAAAAGCATGTTCTGCGCGGTCGGTTTATTTTTCTTTATTTATTTTTTTAAGGAAAATATTTACAAATACAAAACTCAGTAAGTTATGGAATAGCTTTAACAACCAGCGGGAGCGGCCTCCCCTAAACTTTCTCGTATACTTCTCAAACATTTGGCATTTCCCTTCCCCCTGCGTGGATAGAAAATTCGAGCCAACTGTAACCCAGAATGCAATGACTATCAGAAGGTTTTTCATTGTAGGTTATAGTGATAGAAAAATATTTAGGTGAAGAATCATATTCAAAGAGATGCGTATGTATTGAAACTTAGCAATATTTATTGTCTATGAAACTGTAGACAATGCAAGCTCTGAGTGCGGAGGAGAAAGCAGGAGAAAATAACCTCGTTCGTTACCGCTGAATAGCTTGCGCATGCGCAGAGATTGCTTCCAGTACGCAAGTAAAACAAAGACAAAGTGACGTAATCCTTCCGCGTGCACAGAGATTGCTACTCGTACGCATGCGTATGGAGAATCGGATTAGAAAAATTAATTACGCATTTTGAACGCCTCTTTCTTAACCGATTGAAACGAAATTTGGGCACAGATCTATGATTAATGTCAGCTACCATCATACCAATTTTTATTTAACTAAGCCAATTGTTTAGGAGGTATAATTTTTCCATTTATGCGATTATACAGTCCGACAGACAGTCAACCCCTCGACGGATTTCGTCCAAACTTTGATACGGACTTACAGTCATGATGATAAAACTGTGTACCAAATGTTATCCATCTAGCTGTTCAAGTTTTTGAGTTATAGTGTTCACATGAACGCAGACTTCCCGTAGACGAATTTTGACCAAAATTTGATAGAAACCTACAAATTATGTGTAAGGATCACATACCAAATTCCGTCCCTATATCTCTAATATTTTTCGAGTTACCGTGTTCACAGACACACAGACATAATTCCAAAATTGTGTTTTCGGACTCAGGGAGGTCTAAAACGTGGAGATTCGTCAAAATCTCGAGTTCGAATTTTTTGGATTACAATACTTTCTCTTGTATACTCTCACGAGAAAGCAAAAATTTCACCTGACAATTGTTTCTTTATATGGCCCTGCCTCACATCCTGGGATGAGAGCCGCTTCCACGGCGCTGATAACAATGCAAAAAAAAAAAAATTTTTTCGAGTCTCCGCGATACCATTCCCTTCGATTTATGCAAAATGATCTTCCCAACAATATATCCTGCTTTTCCTTGAACAGCTTTCGGAGTCTTTCTTTCAGACACACCCAGGAACATGACCTGATTCGGAGGGGGGGGAAAGGTCATTTTGAATTGAGCTCTTGGCAGAGAAAGCCTCTAAAGCACTAAAAAAAAAGGCTCAGATAAAGTGACTGAGTTTGAGCTGATTATTCTCTGTGAGGTTCTATTTCCTTCATCTCCAAATAATAAAATAGAGAAGGGTCACTTGTAAAAAAGTGAGGGAGTTTCCTCATAATAAAGAAAGTTTGAATATCGTGGAATGCCAATGTTTTTATTTATTTCATTGTTCTGTAATTTTATGGCTATGAATTTGATTAGTGGGAAAGGATTATTTAACACTTTAAATTAAAAATATAAAATTACAATAGGATAATAGCATGTGAAATATAATAAATGTAATTTATACCATAGTACCTTCATCTATGCTTGCTTTCCCTTGAAATTACCTGAAGAAGTTTTTTACGTACCTTTCAATGACTAGCAGTATTCCTAACGTGCTGGCATTCCGCACTTGAAATCTCCTCGAACTGGAGCAGGTCTTGATGGGACCGTTCCATGTTCATCCTCGAAGTGTGAGTGAAGGTAAAGCACTCTCTGCTTAGACACAAAGGTAACCACATGGCCTGTACGCTGACGGCAATTTCTCGACATGAGTGAGACATGATTACGTCGCCTGCCACCAAAAAAGTGCATACACTGCCTTTAAATGCTGCCTGCTTTCTTTGGTGATTCAGGCGTTTCAACGTTAAAATCTTTGAAAAGTTTGTCTAATCTAGTACCACGAAAATTCCTTCCTTGATTTTGTAGTTCTCAATAAGACGAGGAAATTTAGTTTTCAACCAGCGGAGTGGTCTCCTGTAAACCTTTCTCCTACACCCTAACATGTAGAGAGAAAATCCAGAATAATAAAAGACAAATAAACTTCCAGTCGCAAATCAAAATAACCACGCGTGGTTTGAAGGATCAAACAAATTGAAATCCCTGCGCATTCTTTTTAAAGCAACAGACCCTGGTATGAGACTCTAAAGGTTTGTTTCAGCAAAATCGCGCCAGAATTGGTTTTTGGTAAACTTTTCAAGTTGGTCTCTTCTTCTTGCAGGTTACACATCATAGTAGGTATGCGCAAAACTGTACAAGTATATAAAGGTGACCGACAGACAGTCAACCCTTTGACGGATTTGGCCCAAATTTTATACATGAGATTCCATATCTAGACGATAAAACTGTAAAAATTAAATTTTATCCATCTAGCTATTCGTTTTGAGTTAGTAGTGTTCGCATGGACCGTGACGGCCACAGATTGACAGAATTCTCCCTTTGACAGATTTTGTCGAAAATTTGATAGAACCCACAAATTTCAAAGTTCACATACCAAATTTCATCCTTTATCTCCTGATTGAGTTATCAAAATTCTACATAATACAGATGGTGACATAAATTCTGTTTTTTTCGAACTGGAAGGTCTTAAAACGTGGAGATTCACACCCTCGAGTCTGGAATTTTTGATGTTTACAATTTTCTTTGTATATTTCTGTTTTACGAGAAAGTAGTGTTAAATCCACAATTGTCTTATCCATTGCTTTCACAAACTGTTTTGATCAACTGAGTTTGATATGTGCAAAAGTGACACAGGCTATGAATCTTCCAAACTTTTCTTCTTAGATATTACTCTATTCATTATACATTATATTTTTATTTTAAATTTGGTGTTAAATTATCCTTCCCTCCAAAATAAATTCATAGCCATAAAATTATACAGAACAGTGATAAAAAAATAAGATGGCAACGTTGTGGCAGTGAATCTTCAAATTTTCTTTGTGAGGGGTCAATCCTCTCCCCTCACCCGCTTTTACCCAAATTGTTACAGTTATATATTTTTATTTATGTGGGGTGTTTGAAGGAGGGTGTTGGGGCTGGAATATGTGAAAAATAAGAAAAAATTATGAAAATAAACCAGAAAACTGGTCACTTTATCGATTTTTTTTTTAAATTTAAGGAGAGAACTCTCCAAATTCTCCCCTTTGCTACAAATACCATATATTTTAGAACTTCTTTTCACCCCAGCTCCCCTGTACATTTGTTGTACACCCTGTTTTCCCTCCAAATTAAATTACATGGCCATAAAATTACTGCCGAACATGTAGAGGGTCGAGAAAACGGTAATGATGGGCAAAATGGGGGTCAAGGCCTGATTCATAGGGGGGCTACATAGAATTTGTAGGACTGGTGCCGGGGCCGATTTCTTTCATGGGTGAAGACAGTGTTATTTATTTATATTTTGAACACAAATATGTCTGAAAGTTTTGAAACCAATTGCTTTTTGCTTTTATGAAAATAATTTTGAAGGGAATCGAATTACATTCTCAATATTTATGTGTATATTGAATTCTTTTGATCTTTCAGTTTTTTGAAATTTGATTTTATAGCTCTTCATTTTAGTATCTTTTCCATTCATATGAACGTTTGCTTTTTTTTTAATAAAATATTAGTTTATCCCAAGGGAAAATCATCTAAATATTTTAATCATAATTTTAATATTATTGACGATTGAGATTTCAATAATGTAACCTAGATGCATTGATTTATTATATTATGTCGACACATAAAGTGAATTTAAAAAATTAGACATTCTATCCTCATATTACTTCTAAAAATAATAAATTATAACGCAATATTATTATCCTGAATGTTTTTCTGCTTGTATCAGTGCCGTACTACTTTAGTGGAGGTTCATTATGAACAATGAATGAAGTAGACTATAAAATTGTATTAACCTTTTGTTATTCACCGGTATTGTTTCTGTTTTGAAAATTGCAAGATTTGTCACAAAAAATAGTAGCTGTTTCTGTTTGAAAATTTGTGATTTATCGTGTCGGTCTGTTTGTTTTGAAAATTGTAAATTTAGTATCAAAAAATAGCATGTTTCTTGTTTTGCAATTGCAAGATTTATGCATCAAAAAAATGACATGTTTCGTTTTGAAAATTGCAAGATTTATATCAAAATGGCCTGTTTTGTTTTGAAAATTGCAGTATGATTTATAATTAAAAATGTCAGTTGTTCCGTTTGAAGTGACTGTTCCGTTTTGAAAAATGACAATGTTCGTTTATATCAAAAGTGAGTATTAGACATGTAATTGATCATAATATGTAAAAAGAAAGAAAATGGTGCATTTTTTACTATAAGAAATTTCCAGTGAAAACCAATGAACATGCTGAATGAATTTTTCCCAGTGAATAACTTGTCTTGAGTCGCAATTTAAATTATGTATTTGAGTTATAAGTATACGTGAGTAATTAAGATATTCAAACCTTCATAAAATTGTCACTTTCTGAAGAATCAACTTTAAAAATTATCAATTTGTGCAAGAACCCCTCATCTGCTAGTTTTCTCGAGATCGACAGCAATTTTAGTTCTTCCAAAGCCGAGAGTCTTTGTGAATGTACTAACGGTGGTCCGAAATTTTACATAAGTTAGTCTTATAGGTATGCAGAACCCTCACAATCCGAACCCCAGGATCCGAAATCTGTCCGAATAGATTTTATTTTCGAAAATTCATGTAATTGAAAAGATTGAATACACATACCTAAAACAAAAAAAAGGACTCTTTTCAGCATGCATACCTTTCTGCACACACGAGAAACTAATGCAATTCGGCCGCAAGATAAGGTCACTTCAGGGGAGCACATCCATTATTCTAATGAAAGACATATGGTCTGGCTTCGCTGTTTTCTGGAAGGTATGAAGAATTCAAGAGAGGTAGTACTGAGTAGTGTAGACCAGCTAGTTAAATTTTGGGTCAGTCGCGATATTTATACTCTTTCGGTATTTAACGCTGCCATATCGGTGACAAGTGTGTATTATCCCCGCCTTCCTTCAATAAATACACAGTTAGTACATTAAAAGAACCAGCCTAGAATTTCATTATAATTTTACTAAAGCTGGGTAAATTTCCTCAATTTATAAATAATCGGTTTTTTTCTTTGCTTTATAAATATATTTTATTTTGACAAATAATATTCAGAAAGATAATTTTATTGTTACTTTTAGTCTGTTGTTTATCGAAATGTTTCAGAATAAATCAATATTCATAAGAAACAAAAATTATATATAGTTTAGTTAATATTTCTGCATGTAAGTACCGTTGGTCTGTATTGCTGCATAGGGTTTTACCAGGAGTACACTGGAAATATTTCCTGAATATGTGGGTGAACTGCACCAGATTTACTTCCCAAGTAAGATACCAGTGAAAAACCACATGACTCAATTCTTGATTTACAATTAAATACTTTTATTTGATGATGTCCATAAAAGTTGCATCTCATTTTTTATATTGAATAGAAATGCACAAAATTTGTATACACATATTGTAATAAATACTAACTATTGTTAATTACTTAAATTAATAAAGTATAATAATGGAGGAAGTTTTATAATAGTCGCTTCCTTAGTATGGTTCAACTTTACCCCGCAATGGGGTAGGTTAAATAACTGATCTTGGTGTCAGTTTGATTTTAAATTAACACCAGAAGTTAATATATTCAAATTTTACTATGGCGAATTATTTCGAAGGTTCACCAATGCGACAGCTGAGTGTGTTTTCATAAATTTCCATTTTTAAAAAGTCTTAGAAGAAAAAATGCAATCTAACTAGCCCCTATTCATCTGGTTTTATAACTCTTAATTTTTTTTTTTTAAGAGACGCATCTTTTCTTTTCATTTTTATCGGAATTTCTGATAACCTTTGTCATCCATCAGGCACCGGTCCCAATTAGTTCGGATTAGCGGGGTTCTGTATCTATTCTTAAATTATTACGATACGTTTAATTAGCTACATTTCGCTCCATGCGCAGTAAAATGCCTAATGTGCGGTTTTTACCTGTAATGAACATTGTACAATAAAGAAAATTAGCCAGACAGAAAAAAATAAACCGAAATTTTACTCATGATTTTGGTAATATTTCATGCTTAATTAACCCCAAATATCTGCTTTATAATAGACTATAGCATAAGTATCGGCGTGTTGCTCGCTGTGGGATCGGACTTCAACAAAATTTTTTAAAAAAGCCCACGATTACATAAATGCTTAAAGACGACGAAATCAAAACAGAAATATATATATTATTGAGTTGGTCCGCCTCTTTTTCCTCCCGACCGAGTACCGTTAAATCCAAAACAATGTTAAAAAATTACAACGTGACATTTATTACACCGCAAGCAAAGTATGAAAGGCAAAGAAATAAGTTAAGACACGCTTAAAAATAATAATCGAAGTCATCGAGTAAATAAATCATTTCCTCGCAGAACGCGAAAGTAATGACGTCACCCTGGCCCTTCAGCCAATGAAATTGCCCGCAACATTCCGGAGACTGTCGTGGGCGGAAGCTTCGCTAGAGGAAACATATCGTTCAACTGCCAGGAAAAAATTAATTTAAAAAAAAACGAAAAAAGATATTTTAACCGTTCTTGTTTTAAATCCGACAGAACCGTTGCAGTTATAAGCTGAAAAAAATTGAAAATAGTAGTGTTATTAGAAAGTCGGATGCAACAAATTTAAAAACAAAACTAACATTTAGACGGCAAAACTGACTGATTTTTAAAAAAATTCTCAAAATTCAGTAATTTACGATAGAAATTTAAAACTAACTTGATTAGAACGGAAATCGCGTGCTCTTTCCGATGGTCTATCTATTTTTGTCGTACAATTATTGGAAACCAATCGATTGAGAAATGAGTGCAAAAAATCAACCAAAATAACACAAAACATTAAATAAAAAAATTTCTAGATTAAAATTTCGGCTTCGAGGTGCATTCAGTCGCCATCACGACTATGTGTGTGCCAAATTTCATGGCTGTAAGTGCGATAGATTCGTCTGGACATCGCAGACAAACATACACACACAAACATTGCCTTTTATAAGTATTGATATTCGTTTATGCCAAATCTCAAACCACGCTGCTATTTATTTGTGAGATTCAACAGTTGCGTCGCAGGAAAAAAAAAATTATTCCTAAGATTTAATAAATGTTTACAGGGACAGGTAAGCAGAGAAAAATTGTTCTATCTGTACCTGTATGTCTTTACAGCATCAGGGGCAAAAAATAGATAAATAATAACATCCAATACATACAATGGAAATGCTTCTCAAATGATAAATCATTAAATATCAGTTCTTATCATTTCCAACAGATGGCAGCACCGCTTGATTAATAGTCGTCTGCCGACGAAGAATCCATATCGGATGTTTAAATTTACTGCTTTCTTTCTCGGAATATAAAAGGAATATTTATTTAGCATCTGCACGAAAATAAATAATTTACTGAAAAATCGTTCTTTGAACTCGGTTTATCACCTTAATTTTCATTTCTGTAGCTCGCTGGCGAACAAAAGCATATTTTGCTGAATCATCAAACTTATTGATGGCTTGTTGAGATGTATCCCTTCCTGAATTATTCAAGGTCGTTTAAGTCCAGACTGAGATTATGAAATCATGAATAATTATATAATGGTATGATTAAAAAAAAATTATATTTGTGGAGCCGACTGGTTTTCCAGCTTAGTCTCTGCTGCTTTGTTTTATCATAATTGTCGGCTGTTTGGTGATGAATTATTATGGCAAATGTGGAGCCAATTAATTGCACCTTGTAAATTTATCGTGGGTTGAGTATTACAACTAGGTAACTGCAATTCAGTTTTAAAAAAAAATGAAGGTGTTTTTCTCCCATGATTTTCAAAGTGGGTTGGGACCCGAGTGTCTTTTGTTTTAGAACTGTTTTTTAATTTAAAGTAATTAGAAGTATTTTTGTCCTCGTTCGAAAAAAAATATTCAGTAAAAATAAAACAGTCCATGGAAGGAGTATTATGTTGGCAAATAGGGAAATAAAATAGTTAGAAGTGAATGAATTAATTAATAAAAACAGGTATGATATTCTTCTGCTTTTTTTGTTATTTTGGAGAAATTCCGCTTTTTTGTCTTTTTTTCTCTCAAAATTCCATTTTTTTTTCCGGATTTCCGATTTTTTTTCCCGCAAAAATTTGCTTTTTCTTCCGAAAATTCCGCTTTAACACAAAGAAAAGAAACCTTCCTATCTTCCGTTTTCGAAAGAAAATTCTGGGAAAATATGCTCGACCGTGCGGCTTAACTCCACCGCTAGGAAACTAACTGATCCATCTTCTACTGACGAATCAACATTATATCGGCAAGCTCTACAAGGATGAACATTCCAACATTCAGTGTCATTCAAAGCATTAAGTGCCACCTTTTTGCAGAAAACAAAACCTCTGTGGTATATTTTGCAAAAATAAGATTTATTATTTTTTTTTTTCCTGAACATGTTGCAAAAAAATTAGTTGAAAACTTAAGGTTACCTTGTAGGGCGTACCAAGATGAAGAAATTAAAAAAAAAAAAAAATGGAACAAAAACAAATAAATAAATTACATTTTTTTTAAAAAAAAAGAAAATCTCCTGTTAAAAGAGACAGCTAAAAAGCTGTGTGCAAATGCAGGAAAAAAGCAGAGAATAAGACATAAAAAAATCTTCTCAAAATGAAACGGATGATTTACCTAGGCATTCTTGAGATAATGTAGTCCCGACAACTATGCCAGTAATTAAACAGAGAGATACTAATGAAGACGGTGCAAAAACTTTAGCCTCTACAGAAAATAAACTTACAGAGGATGCAAACACATCCTTTATTGAAGAAAAATCTGTCACAGATAAGAGCCCTCCAAAACAAGGGGTGAAGCGTGTTAATGGAGATCTGTTACCAACAAAAGCCACACAAATAAAAGAAAGAAAACCACTTCTTTAACAATTAAGGAAATGTTTCAAACAACACTAATGCTAAATGAATCTGTCATTGTAACTGTAATTTCTCGACCCCTCTCACTTTATAAGGTGCAAAATCATTGTGCTGTTACTTTCGTAAAAATGTCTAAAAATAAAAGAAATAAAACAGAAATCAGTATATGATACATTATTATAATTTATAAAGAGCTAATACACTTTACACAATTGCATGAAGCAAAAGAAATTATTTGTATTTATTTTTTGAGCTAACTTTTATCAAAAAGCTATTAAATATAATTCTTCTCGGACTACTGGTGGGTGTGTGTTGAATCGCAGTGATGTACAGGTGGTAAATATGTTTTAATGTCTAATTTTGTATTTGATAATGTGTTAAACTTGTTTGTTAACTTTTAATGTGAATGATTTAATAATAATTTAATATTCTTTTTCTTATTTATACGTACTGATTTATAAATAAAGTTATTAATTATTATAGTGTAATATTTTCATCATGTTGCATGTTTTACTTCTTAAAACCTATTTCGCGTATAAATTATGATACAAATGTTTTGCTGGCGTATGATTTCAGTCTTTTTGCTTTTTTCGCAATCTCATCCCTGTATTATTGTTTATGCTGATTCATCCACACGGGGATAGTGATGATTTAATAGCAATACCATAATTAATTTATTTCTTCATTTTCAGTGAATTTTTTATGGGAGTTTAAAGCTTTCCTTTCTTTTTTTATGCCGAACTCGATTAGTATTAAAAAGAAGTTATGCTAGATTTAATTTTGTTTCATCAGTTCTGTTTTTCATGCTTTTTTTTTATTTTTAAGTACTCTGTCTGTCTACAAATTAGTATACACACCATGGGATATTGTTTGGATTCTGTGTTATGACAGGGTTTTTTTAAGCTAATTTCAATTTTTTTTAAAATTTTATATGGGATTTTCTTCTTCAACTTTCCTTAATAAATCTGTGACAATCAGATCTGAGATATTGTAGGCAAGCTAAAAACCAGTCTTAGATGGGCACAAATCTCTAGTAAAAGTATAATCTGTATGTATAAAATTGCCAAGTGGGGAAAAAAATTCTTAATTTTCCAAATTAAATTTTCGGTAGTTAATATGCTGTTATTTATGTTGGTTTAGGGTGCTTTGTTTCCGTATAAATATATCCGATAGGATAGAAAATTCCGTTTTAAAATTGACATTTTTCACAAATAATTTGACTGTGAATAAGAGGATTTGTGAGAACGCATTATTTTAGACAGAAAATTTGCATAAAATTAATTTTGGCTCAACCAAAGTGTACGGTACGGCGCCAAACTTGGATTTTCTTTGGCGAAAAATCGCGAAATGTGGTAAGGCAATGGCTGACTGTAACATGGCGGACGTTTGGCGAGTTTTTCATGATTTGGCGAGAGATATACCGTACACTTTGGTTTTACCAACTTACCAGAAGCTGTAACAAAAAGTGTTCAAGTCGAATATATGTTACATTTTGCGTAACTAATAGTTTCCTTTTTGTCCGATAGATGGCAGCAGCACTTATTCAGTAATTCTTACCAGTGATGTAAAATACCCAGGTATTTATTTTTAAGGGTAAATACCCTGGGTATATACCCAGGTAAATACCCAAAATGGGTATTTACCTGGGTATTTATTTTTGAATTACTTCTATTCATATAAAACACAGGCAATGATATGAAATATGATGTCTCTATATAATATAAATATGCATAGAATATATATTGAACATAAGATAAGGTTACAAAAAAAAAGAAAACTTGTAATATATGAACCTTTTAAATTTATCAAAATCAAAAAAAAAAAAAAAAAAAAAAACTCAGAACTGAATCAGAAAAAACAAAAACGCAATACTATATCATGGATCTTACATAAAATACGTGCCTTAAATATCAATCATTTTTAAAACTCAACTGAATTTTAAAAAAGAAAATGTTGAATTTGGTTACAAAATGATAAACAGCTGATAATAGAAACTAAAATGAAAGATACAATTGTTTATAATTCTTTTTGGATTAATTAGTCAACGTACCAGTCATTGCTGTTAAGTTAGCAGATGTTTCAGTTCTACAGTTTTTAAAAGTTAATTATTCTGAAAGTAATATTCATTTATATTACTTTTTACAAAATAAGTTATTTTTGTAACAAGATTTCAGGAACAAGAAATGTGAATTTTTTGTTGCTGAATCTGTTGTATTATTTGACGGTACAGTAGACATACACATTCGCACTCAGTTTCCTGGTTAGACGTTATTCATCTGGATCATGAACATCAATATTTAAATGGTCTTAAAACTCTAAATTTGATGTAAGTGTCCTGGTTGGAATCTGATTAAAAGAAAATTCATCAACTATTTTATCTCTTTCAAAACCTTTTTAATCCACCAAGACTTTCGAAACATTTTTTTCCCTCCATTTTACATGCATTGTCAAGTTTGTACTCAACATTACAGTACTTACATTGGATACTTTTATCATTCTTAGCATTATAAGCTCCAAGAAGGTAACTTTCCCCCTTTTTTTACTTTTTAAAAACTTTTTACTTTGCAAAATTTACAGTAATATTAATATACACGAAGTAAATGACTAACTATTCATAAATCAAAACAAGAATGTTTGACTTACTGCATGGCATTGTGAGTAAATTATGGATCACAAGATTCACTGGTACTGTCTGTCTGTACTAATACTAGAGGAGAATGTGTGAGTTTTGGCTCTCTACAGGACAGACCACTAGGCCTAGAGCAACGAAATTTGGCACAAACATACTTTGGAGGGTGGAAATGTGCACCTAGTAACCATTGTTTTTTAAAATTTTAATTAATTAAAAATTAAGCGAAATCTTGGAGTTTTTCCTTAATAACTACCGAAAATAGTACAGCACAAAAATTATTTTTACACCATCTGAAAATTTAAAAGCGTATATTTTCAATGGTAACAATTAAGTTTTCATTTGATTTTTTCTCTAATTTTAAAAATATTTAAAAAATATTTTTTTATTCATTGTTACAATGAAATTCAAACCGTTTTCATTGTTTAAACAAATATTCAATTGCTTGTTTCTCTCCCATTGTTGAAAGCTAATATAATATTCTATTGGATTTTCTTTTCTAATCATCATTCGCAAATATTTTTTTTAAAAAAATACCCAGTTTTGTGGTATTTATAATTTTTATGTTTCATTTTTAATCAACATTCGGAGATGCATTTTTTTTTGCAAAATATCCGGTTTAGAGGTATTTTTAAATTTTATATGTTTTATTTTGAATTACCATTCACAAATGCATTTTTTTTTTCGCAAAATATTCAGTGTAAGGGTATTTATAAATTTAATGCTTCATTTTGAATCACACCATTCTCAAATACTATTCTTGCAAAATACCGAGTTTTGGGTATTTATAAATTTTCAGTTTAATTTTGAATGACCTTTCACAAATACTTTTTTTTTGCAAATACTTTTTTAGGAGGTATTTATAAAACTCTGTATGTTTCTTTGTGAATCAGCATTCGAATTTTTTTTTCTTCGCAAAATACCCAGTTTTTGGGTATTTACCCAGGCCTTGGGTAAATACCCGGGTATATACCCAAAAAATATTTACCTACCCACTGGGTATTTACCCACCCCACATCACTGATTCTTACGCTTTCACCAGTATCGTGGAAAGAATGAAACGATTGTAAAACTAAGTTCTGACTTATTATCCCATGCGAATATTTAATAAAAATAATTGAATTAATGTGCTATTTTATTTATATCATCAGTATAATGCTATCGTGCAGTATACTGATGGGCAGTCACAACTTGGTACCAATTAACTGAATTGGGGCCGGATTGTCAAATAGATGAAGTAGGCAATTGTCTTGAGGGGCCTCAACACTTTTTTAAACGTAGGACTACGTTCCTCTCATTGGGGTCTCGGGAAGAAAATTGATTCACATACCAAAACGCCACTAAACTTGGTATGGGAGATTCTCCATATCTCGGTAACTACATATGTTGAAAACATAACTAATGTCTCATTTTAGAGATAAAGGGTAACAACAGAAGTTACAAATAAATTGGAATTGTAGTTCAGCGACTACCGAGTCGCAAAGTTGGGCAAAAATACACATGAATTGGTGACGCGATCCTCTATATCTCGGTAACTACATATGTTAAAAACATAACCAATGTCTTATTTTAGAGACAAAGAGTAACAACAGAAGTTACAAAAAAACTTGCTTTGCCATCCGTTAAGGAATTACAAGATCATATAGCCTACCCCACACCACCCTCCATTTTCGAACGAAATCGAAAAAACACTTCCTGTACATTGTCTTATGGGGAAAAACCTTGTTGAAATCCCACCCCAGTCCCAACCACCCGACAGATTTCGACAATTTTTATTTCATATGCAAGCTTTTGACGTCTAGATATGTCATCAAGGGTCGCCTGCCCCCCCCCCTCCCATTTTCAAACGAAATCGAAAAAACATATAGGGAATGTATGGTGGAGAAGAGTTTATTGGATTTCGTTCTAAAATGGAGGGTGGTCGCAGGCTGGCAACCCTTGACGACATATCTAGACGTCATAACCTTTCATATGAAAAAAAAAAAAAAAAAAATGTCGAAATCGGTCGAGGGGTTGAGGCTGGCGGACTCGGTGAAGGTTTTTTTACCAAATTATTTTAAATATATAGATGAAAGAGAGACTGATTAGTAGAAAATAATACTTTTATCAAATATATGCCGGCCAAAACAAAATCGTGAAGCGTTGAAAACCACACTATAAGGAAATTATGCTATAATGAATATCGTAAGAAAAAATGTTCCTAAACATGAAAATTCTTATTATAATTATGAATGTCATGAAAATTCCAATTTACTTAGAATATTTCTATAAGCGCCGTACGCTTTTACTGTTTTGTTTTGACATCCATATTTTTACTTTCTCGTATACGAAGTATACAAAGAGAAAGTATTGTAATCGTCCAAAAATTCGAACTCGAGATTTTGACGAATCTCCACGTTTTAGACCTCCCCGAGTCCGAAAAACACAATTTTGGAATTATGTCTGTTTGTCTGTGAACACGATAACTCGAAAACTATTAGAACTACGGGGATGAAATTTGGTATGTGAACTTGACACATAATTTGTAGGTTTCTAATCCAATTTTGGACAAAATCCGTCAAAGGGAAGTCTCTCTGTCCGCGGTGATGTGAACACTATAACTCAAAAACTTGAATAGCTAGATGGATAAAATTTGGTACACAGTTTTATCGTCATGAATGTAGGTCCGTATCAAATTTTGGGCCAAATCTGTCAAAGGGTTGACTGTCTGTCGGTCTGTATAATCGCATACTTGTAAAAATTATATCTCCTAAACCCTTTGGCTTAGATAAATAAAAATTGATATGACATTTGCTAATATTAATTATAGATCTGTGCTCAAGTTTCGTTTCAATCCGTTGAAGAAAAGGTGTTCAAATTGCATATTTGGTTCAAAATACACATTGCGACTGTGTGTTAGCGAGCGTTTCGCTTATTTTACTCAAGTTAGTATAGTTGGCTTTTGACCTTGGCGGTCTACGAAATTGTAGCTTCGGAAATTATTGCAACCCCCTGAACCCGAAACTTCGTTCTGACATTCTCCAGATGGAAGGTATGGTTAAATCTTGCGTGATCTCTGTAGTAAGATTTCGTTCTCAAAAACTTTAAATAAAGTTATGGTACCTCAGCGCGCGTAAAAATTGAGAACTTACGCAATTTTTTTAATTGTTATCATTTTCCTTTTACACATAATCATAAAAATGGGCGCTGGTCATTTTAAAATTATGACTCAGAGTTTAGGAAGCAAACGGGACAAATGGTATACGGGACGTATGGCAACCCTATTTAGAGGGAAAATGACACCTTTTTGGGAAGTATACGAGAAAGTTTAGGGGAGACCACTCCCGCTGGTTGATTAAAGTATCATTTTCTTCTTTTTAGTACGCTAAGGAACGCGTGTTTTAAAAAAATTTTATTTTTCATTGTGATTTCAAATTAGTTGTTTATTCGCTACCCTTTATGCAATAATTTTAAATCATTTGTTCCCCTTTCTTAACAAATATCTATTGTAAATAAGGCGTGTCCTCCCCTTTCCCTTCCCAACGCCAATTTATTTCCAATCCCGACAGAAATTGGCTCAAAAATTGCTCTACCATTCCTCCTGCCCATACACGCTGGGGAAAGATAACATAGCAATATATATTGGTTTAGTAACCATTCAACCTCACCCACGTTTATCGAACACTGAAGATTTTTATCGTCCACAATTATTATAACGGAACCTCCTATAAACAATATCGCACAATTACCTGCGAAAGTAGGTCACATTCTGTTATTACTATTAGGAAGATGTTTGGATAACACTACGGACGACTAGATCAGGGAAATAAGGAGCTTAAAATGTGAACTTTATACACCCGTTAACAATCACGAAGCTAAACCTCGGTTCACAACTCTTACTTTCTGCCATGCTGCTTCTTGGGCACGGGCAGAATCACGTTTCTTGTTGGGAAATACTAGGATTAATTGCCTCGCGTTAGGAATGCGGGATCGGAATCGCTTGCGAAAGCTGATGTGACAAATTGAATGGACTCTGACAAAACTCCGCAAGTCGGTGAACAAATAGATGATTGAAACCGTCGAAGACTCTTCGGTGTTCGCGCCATTAATCAGGTTGTGTTTGTTCAGCTAATGGGCCTGGCACTGAGTCGAAGTTTCCCAACCAACCGAAGATGCCGTCATCCATCAATAGGATTCTTCTGAGAAATGGCTTTTCGTATTTATTTTCTTTCTTTGGATGTGCAGCAAATATTCCACTTTTACGTACATTTCTGTGAAATGAAGCACTTTCTTCTGAAGATATATATACAGGGTGTCCAACAAAGGACTCCCTCATTTTAAAATTAAATAACTCGGCAACGGAGATCGATACTGATATAAGAACGAAACCAAGCAGTATGCTTAGTCCCAGAAAGCCGTAAAATCAACAAGAAAAGTTTCAGAATTAAGTTATAAATATTTGATAGCAGGTAGCGTGTCATTGCTGTGATCACGTTCAGATTTCGGAAGAGAAGCTGTAAACCGACATTTACATAGTAATGTTGCAATCCATCACAATCGTTCCAAATTAGGCATTTTTCGTGCTTGCCGAGACGGTTTATAGATTTCTTGTCAGTTCTGAATGGCTAACAGACCTGCGCGCACTAATTCAAATGTAATAATTTACAATTCAAACAACTTCTATCGTGTTCACTTCGTACGATGACAATTTACTCGATACCCATTTATAATATCATTTCTATATATATATATAATGTGTTCGTTGTTGTAGTCGTTGCATAATAAACGGAGGCCGAGTTATTAGCCAATTTTCCTTTTTATTGCTGGAGTGACGGAATGTACGTACATTTCAGTTGAAGTTTTTAAGCCAAAAGATAGCAGAAAATCCCTTTTTTTCTCAGGTAGGGATTTCACGGAATAGACACGTGCGTGATCAAACAGAGGAATAATAGCTGAAGCCTGCTTACGTGAGTGTTTTTAGGGAAAATGCATGGCGGCAATAGAGTCATGATTTCTGTGAGTTGTGTGGGCGTGAGCAGTTAAAATATTCTTTTAATGGTTATAATATCTGCAAACAAGGAGATTTAATAAACCTCCATCACTTGGGAAAAGACGAAACTGATTTTAGAAAAGTGATTTTGGAATACATTAAGATTTTAAAATATATATAATATTAAATTTGAAATAAATTAAGTGAGGTTGACAAATATATATCATATACTGACTGTAGAGGCCACGTAGTCGGAGATAAGTATTAAATTTTAACCCATTTGATTGAATTCTTGAAATGCAGAAATCACATTTTTTCCTTCAAAATTACGTTTCATACTGTTTTCACATTCTAAAGACACATTAATGAAGAGAGCCGTGATCTCGGGGATGATATTAAATTAAAAGTGCTAACCCGGTGATTGAATCCTTAAAGCAGAAATCCTTTTTTTTCCTTAAAATTGCGTTCGTTCTACTGTTTTCATTCTAAAGACACATTAATGAAGAGGCCACGTGATCTCGGAATAAGAAATATTAAATTAAAAGTGTTAACCCATTGATTGAATCCTTAAAGCAGAAATCACTTTTTTCCCTTCAGGTACGTTCATACTGTTTTCACATTCTAAAAGTTCACATTAATGCAGAAGAGGAGGCCGTGATCTCGGAGATAAGTATTAAAACAAAAGTGTTTAACAGCTTTGATTGAATCCTTAAGCAATCACTTTTTTTCCAGCTAAAATTGCGTTTCGCCTGTTTCCTTCAAGACACATTAATGAAGAGGCAGTCTCGGAATAGTATTAAATTAAAAGTGTTTAACCCATTTGATTGAATCCCTTGAAAAGCAGAAATCACTTTTTTTTTTCCTTCAAAATTGCAATTCATACTGTTTCCATTCTAAAGACACATTAATGAAAGAGCCATGATCTCGGAATAGAGTATTAAATTAAAAAGTATTTAACCCATTTGATTAGATCCTTAAAGCAGAAATCACTTTTTTTCCTTCAAAGGTACGTTCATACTGTTTTCACATTCTAAAGTGCATTAATGAAGGCCACGTGATCTCGGAGATAAGTATTAAATTAAAAGTGTTAACCCATTGTGATTTAAAGATCCTTAAAAGCGAAATCACTTTTTTTTCCTTCAAATTGCGTTCATACTGCTTTTTTCTGACTCTAAAGACATTAATGAAGAGCCACGTGATCTCGGAGATAAGTATTAAATTAAAAGTGTTTAACCATTGATTGAATCCTTAAAGCGAAATCACTTTTTTTCCTTCAAGTGGGTTCATGCATAACTGCATTCTAAAACACATTAATGAAGAGAGCCACGTGATCGGAGATAAGTATTAAATTAAAAGTGTTTAACCCATTTGATTGAATCACTTAAAGCAATCACTTTTTTTTCCTTCAAGGTGCGTTCATACTGTTTTCACATTCTAAGACTTACATTAATGAAGAGCCACATGATCTCAGATAAATGTAATTAAAGTGCAACCCATTTGATTGAATCCTTAAAAGCAGAAATTTCATTTTTTTCCTTTAAATTGCGTTCATGTTTTTCACATTCTAAAGACACATTAATGAAGAGGCCACGTAGTCTAGAGATAGTAAATTAAAAGTGTTTAACTACATTTGATTGAATCTTAAAGCAGAAATACTTTTTTTTCTTTAAAATTGGGTTCTCTATTTCCACATTCTAAAGACACATGTGAAAGAGCCGTGATCTGGAAATGTTAAATAAAAGTATTTAACCCATTTAGTTAGATCCTTAAAGCGAAATCTTTTTTTTCCTTCAAAATTGGTTCATACTGTTTCCACGATAAAGACATTAATGAAGAGAGCCGTGATCTATGGAGATAAACAAATTAAAAGTGTTTAACCCATTTGGTGAATCCAAAAGCAGAAATCACTTTTTTTTCCTTCAAATTAAGTTTCTCCTGTTTCCATTCTAAAGACTTTACATTAATGAAAGAAACCCACGTCGTCTCAGAGTAAATATTAAATTAAAGTGTTTAACCCATTTGATTTAGATCTTAAAGCAGAAATCACTTTTTTTTTCCGCTGAAATTGGGTTCATACTGTATTTTCACATTCTAAAGACACATTAATGAAAGAGCCCACGTAGTCGGAGATAGTATTAATTAAAAGTGTTTAACCCACATTTGATTAGATCCTACCTTAAAAGCTAGAAATCACTTTTTTTCTTCAAATTGGAGTTTCATACTGTTTCGACTCTAAGACACATTAATGAAGAGAGCCACGTGATCTCAGGAGATGATAGTAAATTAAAAGTGTTTAACCCATTTGATTGAATCATAAAAGCAGGAAATCACTTTTTTTTTCCTTCAAAATTTAGACCATACTGTTTTCATTCTAAAGACACATTAATGAAAGAAGCCACGTGATCTCTCGGAATAAGTATTAAATTAAAAAAAGTGTTTAACCACATTTGATTGAATCATAAAAGCAGAAATCCTTTTTTTTCCTTTAAATTGCGTTCATACTGTTTCACATTTCTAAAGACATTAATGAAGAGAGCCACATGATCTCGGAGATAAGTATTAAATTCAAGTGTTTAACCCGTTTGATTGAATCCTTGAAGCGAAATCACTTTTTTCCTTCGAAATTGCGTTCATACTGTTTTCACATTCTAAAGACACATTAATAGAAAGAGAGAGAGCCACGTGAGATCGGAATAAGTATTCTACTAGATAAAAAAGTGTTTAACCCATTTGATTGAATCCTTAAAGCAGAAAATCACTTTTTTTTTCTTCAAAATTTACGTTCATACTGTTTACATTCAAAGACACATTAATGAAGAGAACTACGTGATCTCGGAATGAAATCATAAATTCAAAAGTATTTAACCCATTTGATTGAATCCTTAAAGCAGAAATCACTTTTTTTTCGCTAAAATTGCGTTCATACTGTTTTCCACATTCAAAACACATTAATGAAGAGAGCCATGATCTCGGGGATAAGTATTAAATTAAAAGTGTTTAACCCAGTTGAATCCTTAAAGCAGAAATCACTTTTTTTTTCCTTCAAATTGCGTTCGCCCTGTTTTTCACATTCTAAAGACACGTAATGAAAGAAGAGCCACATGATCTCGGAGATAAGTATTAAATTAAAAAGTCTTTTAACCCATTTAGTTAGATCATAAAAGCAGAAATCACTTTTTTTTTCCTTCAAAGGTGAGTTCATACTGTTTTCCACATTCTAAAGGCCGTGTGAAGAGCCACGTGATCTCGGAGATAAGTAATAAATTAAAGTGTTTAACCCATTTGATTGAATCAGCAAAAAGCGAAATCACTTTTTTTTTCCCTTGAGGTGGGTTCATACTGTTTTCACATTCTAAAAGACACATTAATGAAGAGAGCCACGTGATCTCGGAGATAAGTATTAAATTAAAGTGTTTAACCATTTAGTTGAATCCTTAAAAGCAGAAATCACTTTTTTCTTCAAAATTGCGTTCATACTGTTTTCACATTCTAAAAAAGACATTATTAATAGAGAGCCACGTGATCTCGGAGATAAGTATTAAATTAAAGTGTTTAACATTTGATTGAATCATAAGCGAAATCACTTTTTTTTCCCGCTGAAGTGCGTTCATACTGTTTTCACAATTCTAAAGACACATTAATGAAGAGGCCACGTGATCTCGGAGATAAGTAGTAAATTAAAGTGTTTAGCAGTTGAATCCACTTAAAGCAGAAATCACTTTTTTTTCCTTCAAAATTGCGTTCATACTGTTTTTTCCATTCTAAAGACACATTAATGAAGAGCCACGTGATCTCGGAGATAAGTATTAAATTAAAAGTGTTTAACCCATTTAGTTAGATCTTAAAGCAAGTACTTTTTTTCCTTCAAAATTTGCATTCATACTGTTTTCACATTCCTAGGTATTAATAGAAAGGAATACGTGATCTCGGAGATAATGTAAATTAAAGGTATTTAACGCCATTTGTTGAATCATAGAAAGCGAAATCCTTTTTTTTTTTCCTTTAAAATTGCGTTCATACTGTTTCACATTCTAAAGGCACATTAATGAAGAGAGCCGTGATCTCGGAGATAAATGTAATTAAAGTGTTTCACTTGTTGATTGAATCCTTAAAGCAATCTTTTTTCCGTAAAAGTGCGTTCATACTGTTTCACATTCAAAGACATTAATGAAGAGGCCGATCTCAGGATAAGTGATGCGGTCGTAAATTGTTTAACCCACGTTGGTTGAATCCTTAAAGCAGAAATCACTTTTTTTTTCCTTCAAGGTGCGTTCATACTGTTTTTCACATTCTAAAGGCATTTGCTTACATTAATGAAAGTGAGCCACGTGATCTCAGGATAAAGTAAATTAAAGTGTTTAACCCATTTGATTGGATCATAAAAGCGAAATCACTTTTTTTTCCTTCAAAGTGCATTCCTTACTGTTTTCACATTCTAAAAGTGTGAAGAGAGGCCATGATCTCGGAGATAAGTATTAAATTAAAAGTGTTTAACCCATTTGATTGAATCCTTAAAAGCAGAAATCACTTTTTTTTTTCCTTCAAAATTGCGTTCATACTGTTTCACATTCTAAAGACACATTAATGAAGAGAACCGCGTGAGTCTTGGAGATAAGTAAACCAAATTAAAAGTGTTGCCATTTGATTGTGATCCACTTAAGCAAGAAATCACTTTTTTTTTCCTTCAAAATTGCGTTCATACTGTTTTCACATTCTAAAGACACGTATTAATAGAAAGGCCGGTCTCGGAGATGAGTATTAAATTAAAAGTGTTTAACCCATTTGAGTTGTAAGATCCTTGCCTTAAGCAAAATCACTTTTTTTCCTTCAAAATTACGTTCATGCATTTCATTCTAAAGACACATTATTAGAGAGCCACGTGATCTCGGAGATAGAGTATTAAATTAAAGTGTTTAACCCAGTTGAATCCTTAAAGCAGAAATCACCTTTTTTTTCAGCTAAAATTGCGTTCATACTGTTTCACATTCTAAAGACATTAATGAAGAGCCGAGTCTCAGGATTAAGTATTAAATTAAAAGTGTTTAACCCATTTAGTTGAATCCTTAAAGCAAAATCCTTTTTTTTCCTTTGAAAATTGCGTTATACTGCTTTTCACATTCATACATTAATGAAGAGCCACGTGATGGAGATAAGTATTAAATTAAAAGATGTTTAACCCATTTGATTGAATCGTTAAAGCAGAAATCACACTTTTTTTTTTCCTTCAAAATTGCGTTTCTACTGTTTCACATTCTAAAGACATTAATGAAGGCATACGTGATCTCGGAATGAGTATTAAATTAAAAGATGTTTAACCCATTTGATTGAATCCTTAAAAGCAGAAATCCTTTTTTTTCGCTTGAAAATTGCGTTCATACTGTTTTTCCTAAAGACACATTAATGAGAGAGCCACGTGATCTCGGGATAAGTATTAATTAAAAATTTAACCCATTTTGATTAAGATCCTTAAAAGCAGAAATCACTTTTTTCCTTCATTGCATTCATACTGTTTTCACATTCTAAAGACACATTAATGAGAGAAGGCCACGTGATCGGAGATAAGTATTCAGAATTAAAAAGTGTTTAACCCATTTGATTGAATCTTAAAGCCAGAAATCACTTTTTTCTTCAAAATTGCGTTCATACAGTACCACATTCTAAAGGCCATTAATGAAAGGCCACGTGATCCCGGAATTAAGTATTAAATTAAAAGTGTTTGCCATTTGATTGAATTATGCAAAGCAGAAATCACTTTTTTTCCAGCTAAAATTGCGTTCATACTGTTTTCACATTCTAAAGACACATTAATAAGAGAATACGTGATCTCAGCGGAATAAGTAATAAATTAAAATTTTAGCATTTGATTGAATCCTTAAAGCAGAAATACTTTTTTTCCACACAAAGGTGCGTTCATACTGTTTTCACATTCTAAAAGACATTAATGAAGAGAACTAGTCTCAGGGATAAGTGACAGAATTCAAAGATGTTTAACCCATTTGATTAAGATCCTTAAAGCAGAAATACTTTTTTTTTATTAAAATTGCGTTCATACTGTTTTCACATTCTAAAGACACATTAGTAAGTCGAGATAAGTATTAGTAAAGATAACCCATTTGGTGAATCCTTAAAGCAGAAAATCACATTTTTTTTTTTGCCAAAGAATTGCATTCATACTGTTTTCACATTCTAAAACTTACATTAATAGAGAGCCACACGTGATCTCAGGAGATAAAGTAATAGAACAAAAGTATTTTAACCCATTTGATTGG
>BGPR01008340.1:53419-64379 GCA_013235015.1 Araneus ventricosus | reverse complement strand
CATATTTTCTGGGCGCCATCATATAAATAATCAATCGCCATAAAAAAAATCATATTTTCCGGGCGCCATCGTATAATTAATCAATCGCCATAAAAAAAAAGTCATATTTTACCCTCATTACACCACTGACCAGTGGGACAAAATGTTAATGCATTCATATCACTTTTTAAAATCAAATGCGATGAAAGGACGAAAAAATATCATGTCCTGGGCACCAGTTACACAAGCTAGGGCACTGACGATGACGGGGGCAGGGGCGCAAAAATCATTATGAACCGGGTGCCTTTTACCCTCTCTACGCTACTGGAGTTGCCTAAATTCTGCATGGCAAACTACACACATGTAAGCACAGACTGCAGTAGCGAACCCGAAACCCATCAAGCGGTAGGCGGTTCCCGGTCGCATAACTGCAGCCAATTTTTTCCAATCTACAGGTAGGCCCACCCATTTTTATAGCGTGGCCTTTGATAAAACCAAAATTTACAGTCGCAATTTAAAACAAAAAGAAGAACGGCCGATCATTAATTCGCCAAATGTCGCCAGCGGAGCCTCCTCACAGATAAGCACCGACAATAAGAGAGCTCTGCATTGTCTCGCTTTCCAAGAGATGGCCGCATAAATAAGTGTCGGGCGTTGTTCTTATTGGGCCAAGATAAGTCCAATACAAACGAGGACCGGTTCCAACGAATTCAATAGCCGGATGATTTCTGCAAGTGATAAGTTGAATCTTATGATCATTCATCGCTGGTTTGCCAAGCGTATTATTTAAGCCGACCCGCCGAGTGTGTCCTTTGCCTTCGATGATGATGGGGTTTTGCTTATTTCTGGGAAATCAAGGGTTCATCAGTTTGTGGGAAATAAAAAGAGAGATCTGCCGGAGAAGCGTAATTACAGGCTGAATCACGTGTTTCGGAGAATGAGCCTGTCCCCCCTTTTTTTCTGTTAAGTGTTTTTGTGAGTTTTGGGGAGATCGGGTTTTGTTGCTTCCTTTCGGTGTTCAAAGGTAGGCTTAACTCGAGTTGAAGGAATTAGGTTTTTTGGTTAAAAAGAGTCAGAGGTTGAAAGTTAGACCAGTTTTGAGAAGGTATATGTCTGAGCAGATTCGTTGAAGAAGGAAATACATTTTTGTTAAAAACGGACTTGACAAAAATTAAAAAGTTACAATTTTTTTTAAATGTTTCCTGTTTCGCAGCCTTACGTTTATGGGGTGCAGAAGGTTACTTTAAAAATCTCCAACAGTTATTTTTGGAGACTCTATTAAAAGTTCATGTAATTTGAAAAATTAATTGAAAAATAAACAATCTTGACTATAATAAATAGTAGACGGAATATTTAAAAAGAAATTTTTGTTGACTTAAATGTGTAAATTTGCTTTTAACTACTGATTGCATAATATTTTGAAATGGAATGTTATTATTGGGACTACAATACATATAAAAATAAAAAAGACCGGCGAATGTTCCACCTTCGAGTTTCTCATATACTTCTACAATTTAGCGCGTTTTGAAGTTTATCTTCATTGTACAGAAGAGAGAAACTGGTGTATATTTTGGTCATGTTCCCGTTAACCGTTGGGTCAAAAATTTGATACAGATCTTGGTTTCAAGATCACATACCATATTTCGTCGTCGTTCAGGTAAAAGTCACTAAGTCCAAAACTACAGTTTCGAGGTGTGGTCAGTTCAAACTTAATTGATTTTCAGTTGTTCTGATGAATAGTAAAAGTTATTTTACAGATTTCTAGCTGCTACGATTGACTCACTGACGTGTAGATAACAGGTTTCTACCACGAAATAATTAACTGCAAATTGAAATTGACTGAAGTGGTCCGTTAAAATGTTTTTGTGGACTTAATGACTTCTACCTGAACGACGACGATTTCATTTATTTAACTTGTTACATTTTTGAGTCATCGCGTTCACATAGACAGACAATCAATCAGGTGACAGATCTAGTCTATAATTTTAAACAGATCTAAAATATTTGCGCCAAGACCATACATCAAATTTTATTCATCTACGCATTACATTTTTACTTTCTCGTATACGAAGTATACAAAGAGAAAGTATTGTAATCGTCAAAAAAATTCGAACTCGAGATTTTGACGAATCTCCACGTTTTAGACCTCCCTGAGTTCTAAAAACACAATTTTGGAATTATGTATGTCTGTATGTATGTGGTCTGTGAACACGATAACTCGAAAACTATTAGAGCTACGGGGATGAAATTTGGTATGTGATCTTTACACATAATTTGTAGGTTCCTAGCAAAATTTGGACAAAATTCGTCCACGGGAAGTCTGTTTGTCCGCGGTCATGTGTACGCTATAACTCAAAAACTTGAATAGCTAGATGGATAAAATTTGGTGCACAGTTTTATCATCATGATTGTAGGTCCGTATCAAATTTTGCACCAAATCCGTCGAAGGGTTGATGGTCTGTTGGACTGCATAATTGCATACTTGTAAAAATTATATCTCCTAAACCCTTTGGCTTAGATGAATAAAAATTGGCATGACGGTTGTTAAAATTAATTATAGATCTGTGCCCGAATTTCGTTTCAATCGGTTAAAAAAAGCCTTTTAAATTGCATAATTAATTTTTCTAATCCGATTCTCCATACGTATGTGTACTGGTAGCAATATCTGTGCACTCGGAAGGATTTCGTCACTTTGTCCTTAGCCGGCAAGAGTGGAAGTGTGTGCTAGATGGGTGTTAATCTGTACGCACCTCTTTGAATTTGATTCTTTACCTAAATATTTTGCAATCACTATAATCTACAATGAAAAACCTTCTGATAGTCATTGGATTCTGGGTTACAGTAGGTTCGAATTTTTTTATCCACACGGGGGGAGGGGAAACAGTACCTTTTTGGAAAAGTATACGAGAAAGTTTAGGGGAGACCACTTCCGCTGGTTTAGTTAGCTTGTTCACCGACTGACCGGCAGAATTCCTCAGGGAGATCTAAAATATGAGATTCATCAAAATCTCGAGGTGGAATTTTTCTACGATTACGATACTTTTTGTTCATATTTTCTTGTTCGCGAAAGTAATAAAAAGGCTGTATATTTAAGGTGGACCTCAGTGGCGTGGAAACATAATTTGAAGGATACAAGTAAGAAACACAATACCCTAAAAACCAAGGCGTGCGTATGAAGATATTACATTTTAAATTTATAGAACCCGAACATCCATCCGCCGATGAGGTGTGTATGCCGAAGTTTTAGGCAGTTGGGTAGATGTAATTCTTATTTTTTGACCGCTGTACAAAATTTATTTAATCGCAGTTGTAATTTTGTAGCTTAATAATTTTTTCCTAAGTAGCTCGTTGTAGATTTATCGTTCTTATGACCACATGTTTTTTCTTGACAGTGGGACCTCTGTATAGGGATGAATACTTTAATTCTAACAGGGGTGAAAACAGCAAAGATACAAAAAAGAGGAAAATTCACGAGAGTAGCTATATTTTTACGTGAATAGCGACATACATTAAGGAAGAGATAAGTAAACACTTATTAATGGATGATTTACTCATCACAAAATTTATGAAACAAATATGGTCTTGTTTACAGCCATGTATGAATTTTTTCAATTACAAATGCTTATTTTTAACATTATAAAATCAATGTTTTCTTACTCACTTTCTTAAAATAGATACAATTAATAAATAATGTTTTATAATATCAATATTTTTTATAAAATACATATAATAAACCTAAAATATATAAATCAGATTTTGCTTTATAAAAGAAAAAGGCACAAAAGAGTCCTGCATAAATATCAGTTTACAAATAATACAAAATATACAAAAAAGCGGAAAATCGCGGATCCGCGGAGGATTTTCACCCCTGTTCTAATCACGCGGTATTCCGTTTTCTCTATTTTATCCAAGTAATGCATTTCAAATCACATCCAGGGTTTCCTCGACCGAGTTCTATTCCAACTGCAGGCTGTAAGTCGAACTGTCCCATGTCCATCCGACCGGTTCAGTTGTTGTAATGGCATCAGGCAGGGGGACAAGGGGAGGCGTTCTGTAAGTCGAACTGGTTGTAAGTCAGATTTAAATTTTTCAACACTATTTTCATTCAAACGGGGTATAAAAACTGCACGTAAAACACGAAAATCCAATCTATGTATGTATAATTATTGTATATAATGCGAAAAATACATAATATGTACTCTGTTGTATGTATTATAAACAAAAATACAACTTAAATTATGTTTTATTTTGAAATTTATTTTTTGCGGTCGTAAGTCGAGGAGAAGTTGTATTCAAAACTACTTAACTGTGCAGGCACGAAGTCTGCGATAAATTGGATTAAATTTTGCAATCGCTTAAAACACAAACCATTCCCTCAGAGAGAGAGAAAGTCTCCCAAATCGGCGTGCGGAGGCGCTGGCTCCACGAACTAGAACTTGGGTCTCCCATGATCGAAAACGCTTCGATAACGGCTCGTTTAAGCAAGTAAATAAAACAGAAAGAAAAAAAAATCCTTAATCCCACCCGAAATGACTCATGCCAGAGCGCAGTTGCACAGCAGTTAATACCACAACTCCCCAAGTTACGCGGGATAAGAGAAGTATAGCCGACATCGATTTTGTATTGAGGTGGGCTCGGCAACGCGCTGATTTGGCATCCGCCGCCATAAAACTTAAAAACTCTCCGGCTTTTGGCGCTTTTTTTGGGGCCCCGCTCGTTTAAAAAGAGCCTGCTTTGAGGAGAGATCTGTATCCAAGCCAAAAAGCGGTCGATGACTAGGGCGATGGATGCATTCTTTATTCGCGCGTAGGATGGAAGATGGACTTGAAATTCGGAAATGAGGAACTTTTTCAGAGAGTATCAGATTACTGGAGACAATTTTTTCTGATTTGAATTGAAATTGGAGGGCTGTGAAATGAAATGTTTTTGACATGTACAAATTAACTCTCCTTTAGTCGCAATATATAATAGATATTCATTATAGATTAAGTTAATCCAGTCCGCGTCGTTTTATTCTACTTTTAACCCATTTCAATTCGATTTTTTTTTTGACAGAATACTCATTTACATTGTTATTAGGCATAATTTCTATAGTTATAAAGGGAAAACTGAATCGTTTATTTCAGAAATCCGTTAACTGCCATTCAATCTGAATGCCTGTTGATGGGTTTCTGAAATAAAAGATTCATTTATCAAAACCGGATGGACATTTGCAATAGAATAAATTTTGTAACCGTGAGATACATCGTGGCCATTTAAGGATGAAAATGATCGCGACTAACGGACGGTTGATTGAGAATTTCGAATGGTTATTTGACATTTCTAGTTCATAAGAACATTTTTTTTTCACACAGGAATAAGACTAACAATGTAGAGATGAATTAAAAATAGAATTTGAAAGTGTGAACAAATTAGAGAGTTTAAGAGCTAGGTATACAGATTCAGATTGATACAGATTCAGAGAAAAATTAAATTTTTTCAAATTTTTTATTTGCGCAATAACTTTTATAACATTCCCTACTAAAAAAAAATAACAAACATATTATTTTTAAACAGTGGGCAACGACCATTATTTTCTCGACAAAAATCTATCCTAAATTTCGATTAACCAAAACGTAATTTCCGAGGTTGCCTCTTTGTTATCCCGATATCAGTCAGTCACCCGCACGTGGTTGTGGAGTTTCGTTCCGCACCATTTCATCGTCACTGGGCATGCGCAACGAGCTTGTTTCGCTTCGGCAGGTGTCATGAGAAAACCAGGGGGGAGAGCAAAACGGATAACCACTTATTTGCACTTTTCTTTGTAGTTTTTTTTTTTAGCTGAGCTACCTACAAAGTCGGCAGTTTGCATCTGCCTTCATTATAGCAACAGGCCCCGCCCCCCTAACAACTCCCTTCGTACCTCGTATCTCAGGATCTCGCCCCTCAAATTTCGGTCTCAAAACAGGTTCGCAGACGATAAATGCTGGGGGAAGAAAAGTGAAGTCACGTTGATCGGTGGAATGCGTCAGATCGGTATTATTGTGTACAAATGAACTCATTGTTTGGCAAATACATTTTTGTGTTTTCTTACTTTTTTTTTTAAGTCGCTTTTGAAAAACTAATTTTATCGTCCTCTGTTTAACCTTGATTTTGATTTGAGATATTCACTTATTCTTTTATTTTTATCGGCATTCAGAAACAATAAATAAGGATTCTTTTGAATGGATTGGTTGGAATGTTGAAGCTGTACAGGGAGCGATTACTGAAGAATTAAAAATTCTGAAATGTGACCAGATAACACAGAAATTAATATAAGTTAACCTAAGAATAAAATATGACGTATAATAAATAAAATTAAACCATTTGATAAAAAATTTTCAAGTTATTTATAATATTTTTTCAAAAGAAAGATGGAAATCTTTACGAAAGCTATTAATTCACTTTCAATGGGTTCCTTTTAATGATGAAGATGATAATTTACAAGAAAAAAAAAGTCAAATGCGAAAAAACTGAAAGCTCAGAAGATCAAAAGCCTTTTATACTTTCAAGATGTAGTTTGGAACAAATGTTAAAAATATTTATACTCTTTGAAGAATTTAATAAATCCAGATACATGACTTATAGCATATATGAAAAAAATGCAGAGCTAAATTTTATTTCAACAACTAACTGATATAACCGGCGTTGCTCGGGATAAAAATATTTTTAAGTCCAAATACTCATAACACTTTGAACTTAATAAAAGAGTTTTTCACACCAGCGTCTTTTGTTGATTTTCAATAATCCACTGCCGAGCTCTCTGACCCTCTTGACCAGCAGTTTAATACTCCTCTTCTTAGTTTCAACCATCTGGCAAGATTTTAGTAGTACTTTGTACTCTATTCCCCTCCCCCCTTCATTGCTAAGGTAACAACATAAGCTCTTTCATATCTCTGATTTTATTGACATTATCAGGACTACAATTCTCTTCTCTTTAGTGTTTATTTGTGAACATTATGCGGGTAAAATCGTATAATGTTCTTTCTTTTTCTCCTTAGGTCCTCTCCCTCCGGTAGAAATCGAGCTCAATAATCTTGAAGGATTTTACACACTCATTATGATCATTTAAAAATTTGTAAAATTAAATGAAAATTGCGGAAAGAGTATAATTAACATCATTGGATTGTGGCGCAAACATATTGAAAGATGTATATGCTACGAAATAAAATCTAGGATAAAAATTTCACTTTCTATTAATATTCAAAGAAAATAATAACTTTTACAGTTGTAAGAATACGGGAATGAAGGATTTGATAAAACGTAAAATTGGCTTGAATTTAATTACAATAACAGAAAGCATTGTTAGAAATTGTGTATGGAATAAATTTGAAATGTTTATTAAATTAAGGAAAAGAACGCATGACATTTAAATTGGAATCATTAAAAAGATAATTTTTTGCTCTTTAAGATGGTATGTAAATCATCTAAGTCGAATATATTTTTCTGAAATTATTGGCGAAAAACTGAGATAAAACGCCAAAAATTGGCTTAATTTTCGTTATTTAATTATATATCTTAGGAAGTAATTTTTTGAAAGTTGAAAAAAGTACAATTAATCTAGGAACGAACCGCAAAATGGTATGTGCAAATTTCATGTCGAAACTATATACCGTTTAGGAGGAGTTCTTGCGATAGATAGACCGTTAAAACATCTTTTTTCCCCTTCCTTTGTCCTCCCTCTCAATAGGAACCGGACTAAGAAATCTTGAAGACTTATTACTCATTAGAATGATTTAAAAATTTGTGCAAATTAAACAAAGCATCGATGGAATAATTCATTAACGTCATTGGATCACTGTGCTACGGGAACCGAAAACCGGAAGTAAAAAGACTCCTTTGCTCCTAAAATTAAACGCGGAACAACGCATAGTAATGAAACTAACGTCATTGAATTACTGCAATAGCATAGTAAAAGCGATGTATGCTCAAACATGAAACCGGAAGTAAAAAGTCTACTTTGAAGTGAAATGTCCAAAGAAACAATATTTTCTTATATTAAATGTAACACTGGCACGCGAGAGAAACAGTAAATTGGCTTGAATTTAATTCTATAAAAATAAAAAAGTATTGTTAGAAATTGCGTTAAAATATGTTTTAAACGTTAATAACTATCAGAGAAAACACTTTATCGCAATGGAATTAATATCATTAAAAAGATAATTTTCTGCTATTTAAGATGGAGTAAAAAGAATTGTTGTCTAATAAAAAATTCAGAAGTCATTGGCAAAAAATATCTCACCATTAGGCTTAACAGCGGCTAATTTTCGTTATTTAATTAAAAACCGTAATAATTAATTAATTTTTAAAGTTGAAAATAGCACAGTTGACTTAGAAATGTACTCCAGAATGTAATGTGCAAATTTCATGTCGCTACCGTTCACCGTTTAGGAGGAGTTGTGACAGGCACACATACAGATGCATGTATTTTCTGTTTTACATTATAGATTCTAAACTGCGAAACATGGGAAAATTTATGTCAAAGAGAATTTTAAAAATTTGACACATTTGATGAAAATAAGGTCTTCAAACTAGCTTATGCAAACTAAATAATATGAGAAATCACTAACAGTAAATGCATGTTTAAACTTTTAACTAGATGATAGTAATGTATTGAGAGAGATAACTAATTACCTTAAAGTCAGCTTTCTTACTTTTAACGATTGCGCACAGAAAAGCAACATTTACAGAAGACAAAACAACTATCGAATGAAATTACAAAAAGGATTTTCTGCCTTTTTTTTTGTTGACAAATTTATTTACATAAACACTATCTCCTATACTTTAATGGTAAATTAGAATGTTACAGAAGATTAATGATGCCATCTTTTTCGCATAAATAGCAAACTGAATTTCGATGACAAAATTTGTAATTTTTGAACATTCTGAATGGATTTAACAAATATTTATACATAAGTGTCCCTAAAAAATTATAATGCAGTATAATAAAAAAAAGTATATGATACTGTAAAAATGCAAATAACATTTTTATCATAGAGTAGAAATATGGAACTATATAAAAATGAAAATTTAAAATTGCCGTTGCTTTATAAATTTCTCTTATTAACTATTGATTTCTTTCCTTGTTTTGTGCATTTCATAGTGCAATTAGAAATCATACATGGGAACTAAAACTTTTCGCTTCATGATAATAGGTGACTTGATTTTTTTTTTTTTAATTATCAGACATCCCAAAACGGAGATGGTAAAATTGAAATAATTCTTGTGTACTCAAAATTAATCTTAATTACAATTGAAAAAAATCCGATTAAAAATAACACTTATAAGCATGAAAACATAATTCGCTTTTTTTTCTTTCAACATCTAAAACCCCAAACACCGAATATCCTCGCCCTAATCGCCACACTAATTCCTGGAAACCCACAAGCTTGTTTTTGTACAGATTTCTTTATCATTTCCCACCGAGCAGAGGAGACAAGGAAAATATCACCCTCTCAACGAGCAGAGGAAGAAAAAGACAGACAAAAATAAAAAAAAAAAAAAGGAAAGTGTTTCGGCAGTAGATCAAAAAGGGCGACGCCACGCCGGGTCAGTGCGGGTCGCGACCTTGCCAGCTACTGTACGCTCCACGGCCCCGAGAATTTGATGAGGTCGTCCGACAACTTCGCGCTCACCTTCGCAAAGGCTTCGGCGCTCGCCCGCGCTTCTGCCATCTGTCGGCTCAATCATGCACTAAGCGGCGATTAAAAAGCAATTAGAGGGGCACTCCAATGAGATGGCTAGACTCCTGGATTAATACGAGACGGAATTATTACGATCTTATATCGATGTAATTGGTGACTAGACGAGGTATAATATAGTACATCCTGCACTATATTTTATATTGATATAGTTCATTACTTCTGGTATCACGTGCAACTTCTTGCTTTCAAATAAATGAAAAGTAGAAGTTATTATTAATTTTAATAATTGGACCATACAACAATTTAACTCCAGGGTAACGAACCTGCGATATAAAGATGCTTCGGTTATAACGAGATTTTCTTACATTCCCAACCAAATTCCTCTAATAATAATGTAGTCTTCATTTCCTATATTAATAATAGTTTTTGAGCCATTACTAGCATTACTTTCGCGTACCTCTGACTGGACCCCCAGATACTTCCATAGGTTGGGAACATCTGCTATAGTTTAGTTTAGTTATATTAGTGTCCCGTTTTTGACGCAACACGAGGGTTATTTTTGGACGGACCTCATAATTCTGAACCGCGATCAGATGACGAGGGCGATACCTGAGGTGGTGCCATCCCTTCAAACTTCCGCACCACACCGCCGGGAGGACGTTTGGTCCCGTACGTATGATTTAGGTTGCAGCAGTTCCACGTACACGGTGAATCTTCACTGGAATTCGAATTTCAAGCTTGGGACCCTCCGGTGCCGAAGTCGAGACCTTACCTCTAGACCCCAGCGGCACCAATGGAAACAATCTTGTGGAGCCAATACTCAAAAAATCAGATATAGTGACCTCTAGGTAATAGCGAAAGACTGAAAGGCCCGTTTAGGGTTCGTTATAGCGGGGTTTGATTGTACTATCAATAGAAGTAAAACCGATTAATGAGAATATGTCTCAGATATGGAAAGAGGTAGGTTTCGTAAGTATAATATTAAATATCACCTATAAATGAAAAGATAAGATATAATACGAAAAAGCGTCATGTATTAGGGACCAAATTGTTATCATTAAAAGTAAAACTGGTGAATGTGCCCGTTTTAAAAACAGGAAAGTTCTGTAAGTTTTAAAATTTTTACTTTCTCGTATTCGAAGTGTACAAAGAGAAAGTATTGTAATCGTCAAAAAAATTCGAACTCGAGATTTTGACAAATCTCCATGTTTTAGACCTCCCTGAGTCCGAAAAACACAATTTTGGAATTATGTCTGTCTGTGAACACGATAGCTATTAGAGCTACGGGGATGAAATTTGGTATATGATCTTTACACATA